>LTAE01001790.1:3104-24019 GCA_001647135.1 Pontederia paniculata | reverse complement strand
AGAGAGAGAGAGAGAGAGAGAGAGAGAGAGATTTTATGGTGCTTGAGCTTGGTAGAAAAATAATGAGGGTCTCTCTTCTCTAAACCTCTATTTATAGAAAATTTTTAGGGTGAATCCAAGTTCAAATCGACTTAAACTCTTTTATTTTACTCTATACCAGAATCGATCTAACAAAACATTACTTTTTATTTCATAGTCGGATTTGAAATCTGGTGAGCACAATATGGACCCCGTTCATCATGAACATGACTCATGTTAGGGCTTGGCATGTTATTTTGTAGAGGCAACACGATCTGTGTCCCACTCGGACACGATCTATTTCCAACTTGTCATAGTTTGGGTGTTAGTAGCTAATCAATGTGGTCATAGACAGCTAAGGTGTGATCATCGGAGGATGAAATCTGCACGTGGTTAGAAACGCCTGGATGACGAGCTAGTCGACGAACATCGCGGAAATGAAACGCTCTTCCAATGGCTTCAATTGTGCAGCTATCGACAGAGAAGAAATTGCACAGCTTGTGTGCAATTACTCAATAGCTTGATGCATGGGATATTGAGCATTGAAGGGCTTACATGCATGATCATAGGATGCGACAGGGGGTGGACTTCGGTGGTCGAAGGTGCACCTATAATTGGCTTCGGGATGAAGCGGATACAACCATCAGTTGGGAGCCCCAAAACTTTCTAACTCTTTTCATGTTTACTTCATTGGTATCAAAGCTCGGCAGATGTTCCAACCTTCTTCTGTTCTCCAGCGACCCTTTGCATTTTTTTTGCATTCGTCTACAAACAAGAGTTTGCCCCTACCTCTTGTCCTCCTTTACTCGTTCTTCCCCATCTCCTCCTTCCACAAAGGTCGCCGCTTGCCAGTCACCACTCATCGCTCGCATTTGTGATATCGTCGAGTACCATCATCCACATTCCTTCTTGCCCTATTTTTGTTGTCGAACAGAAATTAGCATTAACAAAATGATGCACAAACTCATTGCTTCTGAGTTGGTCAAGATGGAGCACCTGAATGGCGCAAATTACGAAATGTAGAGCCGCAAAATACGATATAACTTATGTATGATAATCTAAAATCTGTAATTGACTATGATGCTCAGGAATTGCTAAAAAATGCAACAGATGAGCATACGATTGCACTTGAGCAGTGGAAAGTCAAGGATAGGAGGACCAGATCTTTCATATTAATACATACGGAAGATGATCTCATTAGGGTCTTCGAGACTCATGAGAATGCACATGATCTATGGTCGGCTATCAAAGAGAAATATGATTCCAAGAAAGAGTCGAATGTACAATGCTCCTTCATAAATATAACACTTGTAAAGTGAAGGAGGGTGATAACATCATAGATCATGTTAAAAAAATAATTGTCATGGCTAAGGACTTAGCCACTGCATGGACTACGCTATCTGCCCCGCTACAAGTGTCAGCTGTTCTGAACAACTTGCCCCCCTCATTCGACATGGCTGCCATAACTTTGCGACTTAATGAGACAATTAAGTCGGTTCACACAGTTGTCCATAGAGTAGGACATGGCTAAAAGCAAAAAGAAGACCGACATCTTCGAAGTTGAAGAGACAAAAGAAGAAGCTCATGCGGTGCACCACCAAAAGCGTCTTGGTCCTAACAAAAAGCAATTCAATGGGCCAAATAGGAAATCTTCTTGCGGAACTTGTTTCACATGTGGGAAGTATAGTCATTTCAAGGCCAATTGTCCCATAATGAAGAAGTCAGGCCAGAATAGGGCCCAACAGAATCAGAATAGGAGTTCGCAGAGAAAAGGACCCAATAAGTTCGAATTTGCTGGGGTCATCGAGTGCAATGCTGCGAAGACAGATATAGGTGAATGGTGGATCGATTCTAGAGCGGTCTGCCATATTGCGAAGACCAATGATGGCTTGGTTGAATTCAAAGAGCTTAAGAAAGTGGAACAAAGGATCTATATGGGGAACAACACTTATCTGGATGTGGAAGGTGTTGGGATATATAAGTTGAATCTGGAGGACAATATTATGATGGTTCATGATGTGTTGTATACACCAGGAGTCCGACGGAATCTCATATTTGTATTCGCTCTTTTGAAGAAGGGACTTGAAGTCCGCTTCTATAAAGATCGTGTGACCATCGGGAAGAATGATAAAGTCATGACTATGAAAAAGTTTGTTCCTGAATATGACATATTTTGTCTCAATGTCATCAATGAATCAATGATAATCACTTCTGAGTATTCTATGTGTCATGCATGTGATTATGATCTATGTCATGATAGATTAGGACGCCCAGGAAATTTCAAGATGGAACAAATAATCAAAATGAACTTGGTACCTAACATAACAAGCGCAAGGATATTGCCCTGTGAGCATTGTTTGACTAGAAAAATGACTTAGAAAGAATTTTCGAATGGAATAAGGTCAAATGGGTTGTTAGAGTTAGTTCATTATGATATTTGTGGCCCTATGAGTGTCAGTACACATAGAAGTAAAAAATATTTCATCACATTTATTGATGATTACTCAAGATTTACTTATGCTTATCTCTTGGAAAGAAAAGTCGAAGCCTTTGATATGTTTAAGAGATATAAGACAGAAGTAGAAAAGAAATTAGGTAGACCAATTAAGTGCTTAAGGATTTATAGAGGAGGGGAATACACCTCCCAAAAATGTATGAGTTACTGCATTCAGGAAGGGATAAGTAGACAAACTACTATGCCCTATACGTCACAACAGAATGGTGTGACAGAAAGCAAGAATAGAACACTGATGAATGCAATGAGATGTATATTGTCTCATTCTGGTCTCCCAAAGGAATTTTAGGATGAACTAATCTTGACCGTGAATTACATACAGAACAGAATTCCTAGCAAGCCCATTGAGTTAACATCATTCGAAATCTGGAATGGTAAAAAATTCAAGTTAGTCCATCTCTAGAAATGGGGGTGTAGAGCGCATGTATTGGTTCTAAGTCAGCCCAAGGACAAGCTCGACGTTAGGACAATCATGTGCAGATTTATCGGGTACAGTGAAACCTCCAAATGGTATAGGTTGTTCCACGAAGAAAAATGTCTTATAGAGAGTCGAGATGCAACTTTCCTTGAGAATGAAAGGAAAGAACAGTGTGGTGAAGAGGACACTGAGCCTCTGACTATTATCAGCGATAGTCATGACTCTGAAGAAGACGGATTGAACAGGAGTCCAGGTGTGGAAGATAGAACTGTACAGGATAATGAAATACATTTGGAGGATGTGGAGGAACTCATTATTTCTACGAGTATAACCGGCACCAAGAAGCCTCGGATGACACCCGCACACTTGGATGATTATGTTATGTATGAGTGTGAGGCTTCGTGTTACTCCGTCGATGTTGACACAAAGGATTTTATAGATCCTATTACATATAAAGAAGCGATGGCTTCACCTGAGTCGCAATAATGGACGACTGTCATGAAAGATGAAATGGACTCAATTAATCGGAACATAGTATGGACACTATGTGATTTGCCGATAGGCAGACAATCCATAAGGTGTAAATGAGTTTTCAAGCGAAAGTACCTATCAGATGGTACACTTAAAAAGCATAAAGCAATATTGGTTGTCAAGGGTTATACTCAGCAAGTTGGTATAGACTTTCAAGAAATCTATTCTCCGGTGGCTAAGTTTGTATCGATTAGGACGATCTTAGCGATAGTTGCATATATGGACTTGGAGTTATTCCAAATGGATGTCAAGACTACTTTCCTCAATGGAGAATTGAGTGAAGACATATATATGCGACAACCTGAAGGTTTTGAGACATCGGTCAGGAGAACAAGATGTATAAATTGAGAAAGTCACTTTATGACTTAAAACAGTCATCTCATCAATGGTACTTGAAGTTCCATAGGACGATAGTCTAATTTGGATTCAAATCGAACAAATTGGATCATTATTATACATCAAGAACAGTGGGAGTAGTTTTGTGATATTAGCACTATATGTGGATGATATCTTGTTCGCTTGTAATGATGACACAATGCTCGATGAAGTGAAAATTAAGTTAAGCAAGGAATTTAAAATGAAAGACATGGAAGAAATATCTTATGTACTTGGGATTCAAAAAATACGGGATAGAAGATCAAGGACATTGAGCTTGAGTCAGAAACATTATATAAATAAGATACCGAAGAGGTTTGAGATGCAGAATCGCAGCCCAACACCTACACCACTTGTGATTGGGAAAAGACTTAGTAAAAGTCAGTGTCCCAATATAGGGCAAAACCCCTTAGAGGAACCCTATGCATAGACGATGGGTAGCTTGATGTATGTGATGCTCTGTACGAGATCATATTTGTCTTTTGTTGTAAGCCTAGTAAGTAGATTTTAAAATAATAGTGGAAAGACCCACTGGGAGGCAATAAAAAGAATACTTCGATATCTGAAAGGTACCGTACATTTGAGGTTGACATATCAAGAAGATACACTTGAAGTTGTAGGTTACTCAATTGCATATTTTTGTGGGGATATAGATGATCGAAAAATCCACATCAAGTCACTTATTCATGTTGGGTGGAGCAGATTTATTAGTGTACCAAGAAACAAGGATGTGTTGCTAGACACACACAAGAGGTTGAGTACATTTCTTGCAGTATAGCAGTCACCCATGGTGTCTGACTCAGACGTTTCCTTTTAGAACTAGGGCTCAGTCTATTCAAAGGATCAATTCAGATGTACTGTGACAATCAAACTATGATAAGCTTGATTGACAGTGGGGCCAATAGTTCAAGAGATAAACATATTGAGATAGAGTACCACTATATTCAAGATATAGTGGAAAAGAAAGAGGTGACAATAGCCTATATGCCTACAAGTGATATGTTGGTTGATTCTCTTACAAAGGGGATTCCAGCTAATATATTCATCAAACATGTTGGTTTGATGAGACTCGGGAATAATTGAGTCAATGCGAAGATTCGCAGAAAAGTGAACTTCGATATAACATCTTTAGTTAATACTACATAGACAGTGGGAGTATTAATATTGCATTCATATCTCACGGACAGTGGGAGTACTGAAAATGCATGACCACATTGGTCAAGTGGGAGATGTTAGTAGATTATCAATGTGGTTGATGCGAAGTGTGGGGTAAGATAGAAAATGATCACAGGTTAGAGCGTAAAGCCAAGATCAAGCTTTTGTAAAAGATTATCTTTACTTCAAATTTTAGTATTTATAAACCTAGAACACTCCTATCACCGCAAGTATACGGCAATCGTCGAGTACTTCAGGTATCGACCCACAAGGAAACTTCATTTTCACGCCTTTGTTCCCAGTTTTTCTCAATCAAGCTCTCGCGGTTGGGGCTTGACACTAGAGGTCCAAGCCCAACCGGAATAGGTGAAGGGTAATCAATTGAAAATAGAAATAAGTTTTTGAGTTTTAAAATAGAAATTGCAGAAATTAAAAGAAAGACGATTCCAATGATAAAAGGACACCAGAACCTTGGGTTCACCTCTGAATCTTACCCATCCACTCTTTGACGTGAATATATAAAAGTCGCCTAGACTCTTACACCATGGGTCAAGGCAACCCCGCTCTCGCAGTGATTGCTCTACCTTTCACCTTTCTGCTCTCGTGGTGAAGGCTTAAGGCTTGACCAAATGCAATCTGGCCATAGTCACACTCTCTCTCAGGGAGAAGAGCTCACCATCGTAAATCTCGATAAAGGAATATAAATCTTGACACCCAAGTGTCAGATGGGCACCGCTTCTCAATGTGCACTTACCTCTTTTCCAAGGGGAACCTAAAGGTTCATCTAGAGACCTTCTCAGGTCGGAGCATCACCCTACTCTCGCAGCGGTAACCTAATCAGCAAGCCCCACTCTCATGGCGTATGGTCGTCGGGTCGACTAAGAGATTTATTCGCCAAGCTACCTATCAGGCCTCTCTCGAGGTCAAGGAAACTCAATTCCCCTCTCTATCTAAATCTATAAGTCAAATTTTAATATTGTTGCTGCTCGCTCAGGGTCAAGCTCCAGAGATCGGGGAAAACTCTTACCTATCCCCTAACTCAAAAGGCATAACCTGGACTAGGGTTCCCCCAAACTTCATCACTAACCTCTCGGCTCATTGTGTGAAGGTGACAACACTATAAGGTCCTTACAGACAGTGCACACTTGGGAATAATCAAGCGAATCAACAAGAAAACACAACACAAACTTGCAATCACAAATCATCACGTGAGATTCAAATAGTAGATATTGAATGAAACTCAAAACATTCAGAGCAGAATAGATAGAAATAGAGATTCCCACAAGATTTCGACGATAAGAGTCTAGCCGAACATCTTGGGGATAACAATTGCAAGATAAGAAAATAGTCTAGCCAACATAGTTCTCGTCAGAAAGTAAACTAAGTGCATAAACAAAAGTAGTCTGGTGCTTCGTCCTCCTCCCCCCGCGCATGTCGTCTTCTTCTTCTTCCTTATATTCTCCTCTGTGTCTTCCTCAGACCATCTCCAATGCTTCCCCAAAATTCGGAGGTGAGAAGAATTTCAATTCTAAAATCCCCCAAATCTCGGCCAGGTGAGGGGTCAGCTCCACAAAATTTGGGGTGCCGATTATGGAAGTTACCCCGATCCCTCAGCTGCACAGAAAAGGAAAGGAATTCAAATTTCGAATGTTCAAATCACATAAATCATGAAAATTAGTTAAAATTCTCCTCAATTTAGTCTAGAATCTCAAAATCCAAATATATTAATGCTGAATATTCAAAATGCGAAAAATGGATACAAATTAGCGGATAATATTCACAAAAATAGAGATTGGGGCAAGCTTTTTGAAGGTTGTGTCAAGCTTTTTGGGTATACTTTTTTCTGTCATCAGTGGTCATATACAACTAAGGCGTGATCATCGGAGGATGAAATCTGCACGTGGTCAAAAACGCCTGGATGACGAGTTGGTCGACGTAAATCGCGAAAATGAAACGCTCTTCCAATGACTTCAATTGTGCAGTTGTCGACATAGAAGAAATTGCACAACACGTCTGCAATTACTCCATGGCTTGATGCACGAGATATTGAGCATTAAAGAGCGTTATATGCATGAACACAGGGCACGACAGGGGGTGGACTCCGGTGGTTGAAGGTGCACCTATAAATGGCTTCGGGATGAAGCAGATACAACCATCGGTTGGGAGACCCAAAACTTTCTAACTACTTTGCAGGTTTACTTCATTGAGAGGAACATAGCCCTTGTCCAATTTGGACATAGTTCGTGTTGAACATTTTTTTTCCGTTCCCGACTTATTTCGCAAGCCAAGTGCTACACGATTCTCGTCCAAGATGGACATAATCCGTGTTGAACCTTTTATTATTTAATTCTATTTGTTTAAAATAGTCGGGCGTTGAATTCTATTTATAGAGAAATGAAAGTTCTTAGGAGATAATTTGTATAGGAATGAAACTCCTCAAGAAGTTCTTTGTGTGTGACTAAGATTCTTAAGACTAATTTGTATTATGATTAGAAACTTCATAAAAACTAATTTGGGTAGAACTAGGAATATTAAAATATTTTGATAATAATTTGACATGTCATTTCTTAATCCTAATCATATCTCATATTATCTTACCATATTTTTTTATTATTTATTTATTATTTATTTAAAAATTAAGGATGTTACATAATAATATTTTTAAAAATGAATTAGTCCTCGAATTCGGTCACACTATCTATTTGTTGTACGGCTCTATTCACTTCTCATCATACTTGTAATACCATTGAACTATTAAAAAAAATGTTCAATATATAAGTCCAGAATCTTTTTTTTGTGACATAGTGCATGATAGAACTAATTTAATACATGCATCTTACATTCATGAAGATCTCATCTCGTCAAAATATTATTTGTTTTGAACTTCGACTTAAATTACATCTTAAATGATGAAGATGATAATTATTTATAAACTTATAATCATATTCATATTTTATCTATACGAGACTAATCTTGATATCTTACTTTGGGTTCTTATACACATATAATTTCAAAAATATCTTCAAAATATGTATAAAATACAAAAAAATATAAGAAATTAGAATAAATTGGTAAGCAACTATTTCTTATGAGTTCTTGAAATCGAATTTTAAAATATTTCTATTGAAAGTCTCATGAAAAAATTCAAATTGTCAATCAGTAAAAATAAATAATTTAATTTTCTTGAATTTATTTTCATGAAAAATTAATTTTGTTTTTTCGCTGACGTGAGAGTTAAAATATCTGTAGCACACTAGCACCAGCATCTCGTATTTGCTCGGCGTGCAAGATACCGTGCGTGCTCTTGTTCGTAGTGGATCAAACACATGCGTCATCGTCATCTTCAAAGATTTCACCCTCCAGCCCACGACAAGAATATAAGCGCTGAGTCAGATCGTTCGTCTGAAAAGTTAAAAAAAATAAATTTTTTTTCGGTGACCGCCATTAAAATTTAGGATTACTAATACTTGACTATTCTGATGTTCGGATCGAAAGTGATAGAAGTAAATTCTGATTAAAGTGACGACTCTAAGACTCAAACTCAGAATTATTAGTTTTCTCATTTCTCAACATGTGACACAGACTCACTACTATATGTGCCAAGCATCTTTAATCAAAATAATAATAATTTGATCCATGTTTAAATTTGTGACTCATAGATTAAATTCGAATTTAATAATTAGCTCTTTGTACTTTTAAACGTACAATTCACATTTTTATATATGTCATATATATATATATATAATATTATTTAACTGTTAATGTGAATAAATAGTTTTGAGTAATATTAAAAAATCATGAGTTCAATTCTTAATTAATATTTTTAATAATTTATTTTTATATATTTTGATCTCTCTTAATATTTAATAATTTATGTTTATATATCTCGATTTCTCCTAATTTTTATCCAGCTTTCGTTCCTGTTGAACTTGGTGAATGATATTTAACTCATGATGGCTGTACGAATGAGAATTTCGGATTGAGATAGATGGAGCCAATCTAAAGGAAATGATAGATTGACAAGGCAAACAATTTAAATCCATATTATCTAATTGAACAGTGTGATGACCGAAAATAAAAATAATAATATTTTCAAAATTATTTAATAAATAAAAAGTGAAAGAATAATTTCATGTTAGATTCCTCAATTATTCTCCCTATTTTATGTTGATTCTAAGTTTTTAATTTATAATAATAAAAATGATCGTCGAGCTTTTACCATCTCACTTGAGACCCTTATGAACCATTATGAAATCTTTTAACGAGCAACAAAAAAAGTAAACTGACCATTCATTACTACCACACTTAGATGATCTATTACTTTTTACTATAAATGTATACTACATAATATTATACAAATTAAGTGAGGGAGAGGTTATAGTCTACGTACTTATTTTCTTACTATCCATTAACGAAATGAATTTAGGGCAGCTTTTCTTTGAAAAGGATAATACAATTTTAGATTTGTGAATTTGATCAATCCGATTTTATTTTAAAAGTTTTGGATCGAAACTCGATATGAGCTGACTCAAAAAAGCTTTGAATCATATACGACCTTAAAGAATTGTAACCAATAACTCAATCGATCCAAACATATAAATATTAATAATTATTTTATATAAATTACTTTTAAAAATAATTTCATACTTATTAGTTTTTTAAATTGATATTTGCTATTAAATTTGTTAAAATTTTAAAAGATAAGCTCAAATCCTTTTTTTTTATCTCAACTGATTCAACTTTACGTTCTTTACCTGATTCGAATTTTTTTTTTGAAGTTCAGCCTATGTTTGCTCCAAATTTGACTTGACGTCACTCAATATCATCTCTAATTATAAAGATCAGATGTCAAAAATGAGACTACAATTAAGAATGATTAAGAATAGGGTAAAGTTTCCTTTAATAACTTCTATAAAATAACCATTTATGAACTATATCATGTTATAAAAAAATTGTCAAAACATTCATGTATTATATCATTGCGTATGCTAAAAAATATTTGTTTATTTTAATTTTATATTACTTTTTATATTTTATTTTCAAAAATATCAAAAGTCAGAAAAGTGGACCTCTTGTTCATGGCATGCACCACATCTCAAGCAACTAAAAAGGGGAATCATCCTCTTCCCATCCTGAAATTCAATTCGATCCAACTCAATTTGAACAAAATCGATTAATTTATATCAAATTTAAATTCGGATTGAGTTTGATCCGATTACTTGAATACTACCACACATGAAGCAATTAAGAGGGAAATCACCCTCTCCACACTTGGGGTAGAGAATGAAATGAAGCTTTTTTTTTCTCTTTCTTAAACATAAAGAGACAAAAAAAATAGTTGAATAAATAATATTCTAAAAAATTACAAAGTGGAATGTGAAAAAAATATTAATTTGTCAATTTTATATAATAGAGTCAAATGCAACACTAAATTGAAGGAGAAAAAATAACCATAGAAAATCGTCCATAAGTATCTCTTTCTAGAATAATTTATATTTTAAAATTCAATAAAATTTGTAATCCTATAACTTACACATATTGTGAATTATAATTAATAATCACTTTAGTGCAGTATATACAACCATAAATGCATATATTGCACAACTGACTACAACAAAATTTTCTCTCAAAAAAAACGACTACAACAAAATTTAGTAAAACAAATACAATGGCAATAAAGGCGTATTGCCACTAAATTTATATTATATTTTTTTAAAATTATGTCAAAACTTTTTTAAGATATATATATATATATATATATAAAGAAAAGCATCGAAATGACCCAATTGATAAATAAACTTAATTAAGAATTTAAACGAGGAAATCGATTATCTCTATGTTCAAATATTAAAATTTACAAGTAGAGTTGATTTTTAATAATCCGTGTAATTTCGAACATCAAATAATACTTGCATCATTAACGTAATTTAATAATTCAATGTAATATTCATAAATTTGTAACATTTTTTTTTATATATACAAGATTTTTGCTATATATAAATAATTTAGAATTATCAATAGGAAAGTTGTTAAGATCGAGATCTTACGAAAGAATGGAGGAAAATTGTAAGATCGATGATCGAATAAGGATCGTTTAATTTTGTGAAAGATTTTATAAAGATCGTAAAGATTTTACGAATTAAATCAATAGATAGAAAATTAAATATAAAAAAATAATAAAATAAATTATAAAAAATCGAAATCTCGACTATCGTGATAAAAGCAAAAACACAATCTCTCTCTCGCTCTCACAATACACTCACTCTCTGCTTTGGGTGCTCTCGCTCACTTTCTCTCTCCCCTGCACTCTGAGAGCCAGAGGCATTAAACTTTCTCTCTCCCCCACCTCAACAAAAGAAGAGTTCCATCTCCTCGTCTTTATTCCTCAGGCTGTCCCCCTCTTTTACTTCTCTTTCTCCCATTCGGCACAGTTGCCGAAGCACACGGCTCCCTCCCCTAAATTCCAAGACCTGAACAGAGTAGCCGAGGAAAGCTCGTGAGCTTGGAGTTGCTGTGACCTCCACCATCCCCCAAAAACCCTAAACCCTTCTCCCCCCACAGCGGCCAAATGGGCGCCGTGAGGCCCCACCTCCGCCTCCTCCTCCTCCTTGTCATCGCCGTTGCCGCCGCAGCCAAGTCCACCATTGAGCCCTGCTCCGTCTCCGACTCCTGCCAGGCACTCCTCGGCTACACCCTCTACGCCGACCTCAAGGTCTCGGAGGTCGCTGCTCTCTTCGCTGCCGACCCCCTCGCCCTCCTCGCAGCCAACGCCATCGACTTCTCCGTCTCCGATGTCGCCAACCGCATTCTCCCCGCCGGCCTCTTCGTGCGCGTCCCTACACTCTGTTCGTGCGCCGACGGCATCCGCAAGTCCGTCTCCGTCCACTACCGTACCCGACCCGCCGACACCCTCGCGTCAATAGCTGGAACTCTCTACGCCGGCCTTGCCTCCGCCGACCAGATCCGCGAGGCCAACTCCATCTCCGACCCTAGCGCGCTCGACGTCGGACAGAACCTCGTCATCCCCCTCCCCTGCACTTGCTTCAACTCCTCCGACAATGGCCTCCCTGCTGTCTACCTCTCGTACGTTATCCGAGATGGAGTGACCGTCCAGGCCATCGCCGCAGAGTACTCCACCACGGTGACGGACATAATGAACGCCAACGCCATGGGGAGCCCCGCCGTTCGTCCTGGAGACATCATTGCAGTGCCGTTGCCAGGTAAAAAAGTTCCAACTTTTTTGGGAATGAACTCATAAAATGGCAACTTGATGCTTCATGTTACTTGCTCTCCGCAGTATGCATATTTCTTGCCTAAAAAAAGGATCTTTTTCAGTAATGCGTCCCATTCCCAACCTCCTAAGAAATGCATGGCGCGTAGTGGACGCCAACTGGGAGGTTTAGCATGTAAATTTTTCAGGACTAAAAAAGAATGCGGTTCCGTTGATAGTGCACTTCTTGGTAGTGTCTTGAAAGGGGAAGCATTTCGCTTCCTGCTCTATGGTTACTTGGATAAGCACTAGTAAAGCGCAAAAAAATGTTATTCAAAAGTTGAACAGTTGTTGCAACTTATTGTTAGCTTAGCTTTAGCATTGTGAGGGGATTTGCTGCAATTATTTCTTTGTAGATTCGATATTCATTTAGGCTTAATCATAGTGTCATTTGCGGCAATAACTTCTTAACGTTGTTTTAGTGCAACTTTTTTTAAGGGAATCATATTATCATTCTAGATGGAATGAGTGAAACAAATCCAAAGCAGGATAAAATATTATTATTTGCATTGGAAAGCCAATGCTGACTGTAAAACATGAATAATCCGACATTAGTTTTATAAAGTTAGAAAAGAACAAAACGCGAAGAAAATGATTCACTATTGAATCAATTGGAAACTAAATTTGGGATAGTGGGAAAAGGCAAGGACACAAAACTAAAGATCAGTTGCACTGGCTAATTCAGATGATTTAATTGTTCACACTGGAACTTTGGAAGATTTTATTTGATTTGACGGTAATAAATTATTTTCTGCACCATTTTTTACTGCTTGAGACAATGGGTGAAACATATATATGCATGGATTCAGCACTAATCATATTTTATTGTGTTCATCAAAGAAATATTGATTCTGAACATTCAGTTCCCTTCATTACTTGTCCTGACAAATGGCCAAATAGGAAAGTAAAATTTTCATACTTATGAATTAAACATCGTAATCAAGTTTCTGTCTTTTCTATTTCGATAAAGATTCTTTTTTTCCAGAAAATACTTGGAACAACAGCGAGCAAGGATAGAAATGCTCACAACCCTAAGTCACACAAGATCTACTTGCACAAAGATGTACTGTCTATGATGAGGTTACCTGTATTGCAAGATAATAATCCTTACAAGTACACAAATTAGTGCATGACTTTCGGTTTATAGGTTGGCAGTTTTATTTTCCTATATACAATTTTAGTGTATCCTAAGAACTAGATCCTTATAAGTACACAAATTAGTGGATGACTTTCGGTTGATGATTTTGAAAATCATGTTTAACAAGCATATACTCTTTAAAGTTTCAACCAAATCATGAAAGATTCCAACTGAATTTTGCAACCCATTTTGACATTTGATAATACTGTCCCTTTTACTTCAGATTACGAAATTTTCTGTTAAATTTCAAGTCTTATAAATATGAGTTAGGCAATCTTTGATCATGAAACTTCCTATGGCTTGTCGCTAAATCAAATATGTTTCTGAAGTCTTTTCATTTGTTTGTTATTGTTCTGTTATATTTATGTACGTCTTTATATCGATCCTTATTTGATTTATTGCACATATGAGATGATTTTATGGCGTGAGTATGTAGGTTTGAAGTTTTGTATGGCCTTATATGATATATTACACATGAAAATGCTCTGGTTGTGCATTATATTTCTTTATAGTGCATGTTGATCTTCTTATCTTCTTATTGCACTGGATCAAAAGAAAGACACTGTTGTATACATTCTTTTTTGAAGTAAAAACACAAATTATTTAAATTTTTGAAGAAAAGAATAGTTTGAACTCATCACTTTAAATTTTCTTGGAAACTCTTGTGTTGCTATTGAAAGTTGCATCAAAACAACAACAACAACAACAAAGCCTTGTCCCACTAGGTGGGGTCGGCTACATGGATCATACGACGCCATTGCGCTCTATCAGTAATCAAATTTTTAGGTATATTATTCGCTAATAGATCTCGTTCTATTAGCTCGCCAAGTGTTCGTCTTGGCCTCTCTCTCTCTTTTAATTGGGCTCTAGATTGTTTGTTCTACCCTCCTTACTGGCGCATCTAATGGCTTTCTCTGAACATGACCAAACCACCTCAAACGATTTTCTACCAGCTTCTCGCTAATAGGTGCCACTCCGACTCGTTTACGTATATGGTCATTCCTAATCTTATCCTTTCTAGTATGACCACACATCCATCTCAACATCCTCATTTCAGCTACCCCCACTTTATGTTCATGTTGTCCCTTCATAGCCCAACATTCACTACCATATAACACTGCTGGTCTTATAGCAGTGCGGTAGAATTTTCCTTTAACCTTATGGGGTACTTTCCTATCACAAAAGACTCCAGTAGCCTTCCTCCACTTACACCAACCAACTTGAATTCTATGGTTAACATCATCATCAATCTTCCCATCTTGTCTTATAATTGATCTTAAATATTTAAACTTTGTCACTTAAGAAATTATATCATCTCCTAACCTAACTTCCAAATTGCTTCTAAATTGTCTATTCGTGAAATTGCAATGCATATACTCTGTCTTATTCCTATTTAAACGGAAACCCTTTGATCCAACGTGTTTCTCCATATTTCTAACTTTGCATTAATCTCATCTCTTGAGTCCCCTAAAAGTACGATATGATCAGCAAAGAGCATGCACTTAGGTACCTCCTCTATGATACTCTCGGTTATAGCATCCACAACTAAGTTAAACAAATATGGGTTTAACGATGATCCTTGGTGTAGGCCAATTCTTATAGGAAATGCTTTAATCTCTCCTCCTGGTGTCTTAACCTTAGTCAATGTCCCATCGTACATATCTTGTATAATCTTAATATATGTAACACCTACTCTTTTCTTTTGCAAGGCTTTCGATCATACGCCTTTTCTAAATCAACGAAAATCATATGTAAATCTCTTTTTCCAAAGTTGCATCAAAACACCTTGGCAAAAATTGGATTGATTCAATGCAAATGTCTCATGTCATTGTATTGCCCTACAGGATTGATTAACATTGTAGCATGCAACACAGCAAGCAGTCAAGTGACTTTAACTTTTTTTTGTTGTTTTATGAGGCTCCATTGCTGTTCTCTATTCTGAATAACCATTAATTTGCATCTTAGTTATCATTTTAAAGTCTTATGTGCTAATTCATGGCCCATAAATTCTAACAATTCCTTGCAGTCTCATAATTGGAACTGAAAACAGATTATATACAGTTATATAGAATTTCTTAGTAGTATTCAGAATTTTTTGTGTAACATCTTTTTACTGGATGGAAGTTTACAATCTTTTATTGGATTTTTGGAAAGCTTAGTAGGTCGTTTCATTAATCTTAGATTAAACCAAGCTTTTGTAATTTGATAACTTGCCAATATATTGCATTCCGAGGCAGATATATGTGTAGTGAAAAATGACATTATATGGTATCTCTAACTATGCTAGGACCCATCTGAAATGATATGGCAAACCGTAGCTGGTTGTTAATCTCCTCTTTTAGGTCAACAGAAAATACATCTTTCCCTAAAAAATGACATACATCTAATTCATTGCCAGACGCAATTTTAGCTGAAGAGGAAATTAATAGTGCTGTTCGTAATTTTACATTCATTTGTGCTTATGAGATTAACTAGCTAGTTTATTTCTTTGCCTTTATAAATTTTCCTTTGGCTTAACTGCTAGGTTTTCTTATCACAACTGATCACTCTCAATCTTTATTCCTCCAGGCAGTTTCAAATGGACCTAATTTGTTTGCCATGTTTTCTTGATTGTTGTAGCATGTCCATCATTGTTTCAAGGATTTGCATCAGATTTTGGCTTGACCGTTGCAAATGGTACTTATGCCATCACCGCTAGCCATTGTGTCCAGTGTAGCTGTGGACCAGGAAATCTCAAGTAAATTTCGCATTTCTTTCTCGATCTCTCTTTGGTCATCCCAAAGTAATGTGTAGTTTGATAATCGTTGCAGCTTGTACTGCTCTCCAGCTTCACTGTCAGTATCATGCTCAAGTATGCAATGTAAAAACAGTAATCTTATGATTGGAAATGTTACTGTTCAGCAAACTAGTGCTGGTTGCAGTGTCACCTCTTGTAATTATGGTGGCTTTGTAAACGGATCAATCGTTGCAACGTAAGTTTGGAAGAATTAACAGATCACTGTTCAACTTTCTTAAAGCAAGTCGCTGACTCTTGTGATTTTGCAGGTTGACGACATCCCTTCAACCTCAATGCCCAGGTACTTTCATTTCCTGTTCATGTGCATAATTATGTTTCAGTACTTTTCCAGTTAATCAGCATTCCTGTATAAGCGCCAAACATGTCAAAATTGTTTGACTTTGTTCTTATACATTAAATCAGGGAAACATCAACTTCCTTCCGTTGTACCACCACCAACTACAGTTATTCATGAATCCATTATCGCACCATCACCGTCGCCAGTCCTGGCGCAACCTGGAGGTATTATGCTGTCACCAAGGTCTTCTTCTGTGCCTGGTACGATTTCGCTCCCAGGTGTTTCTCCTGCAAATGGTCCTGCCGGGAGTGTTTCTGAGGCTCCTTTAGTTAGTGCATTGAATCATATTAAACATGTCCTTGTTCTGTGTCTGTCTCTCTTGCTCCTGCTGTAAATGTTGTGCAATTCTTTTTTTACTAAACTCGGACTGGGCTGTGAAGTATGTTTGTTAGGGATATGCTTGATTGACAAGCTTGTTTCATGCATCAGAACTTGCTAAAATTTAACTGTGGAGGTCATCCCAAACTCATCTTACCATTAGGAGTTTGAGGTGACTTATCACCGTCTTTTGTTTATTTTCATATCTATGGTTTAAGAAAATGAGTCGTCTAAAAACTTGCTTTCTGTGAGGATCCAACATATGAAAATAGAGACTTTACACCTGATAAGCATCTCGCTTCATATGCTATTGTCGTGGAAATTGTGAGATGATTTGGATTTGGAGAACACATGTACAAAGTAAATTAAGGTACCAAAGACGACGCCACCACTAAGCCAACTTTTTTTTTCCTTTTAACTTTTGCTTTATGATTTATATTAGTCAGGGAAGTCTTTGTGGTAGCATCTTATTCCCAAATTACTTCAAAAGATTTGCTTTGCTTGTGGTTGTTGGCATCCAACGCATCGAGTCTAATGGATCTCTTAAATTATACTTGTTACTTGTCGAGGAAAACATGTGCATAATTATGTGATTATTCGTACGCTACAAACTTGATGAAGTACGTATCTATATCAAATTTCCATCGGTGTTACATACTTTTATCTCTTTTGTTTTTTCGGTGATTATACTTTATCAAAATTTGATGGTTGTATCTTTGTAAAAGACGCTCATAAACAAAATCCGATGGGGTGCAAGTATTGTTTTCAAGTAACGTCGGAGGGGTCAAGCCCTAAACCTTTAGATGTTAGTCAAAATTATTTATTCACTACATCAATTAAATAATTATAATAATTTATTAGTATTTTTTTATTTATTAACTATAATTACTATATATATATCGAAAAATTGGTGCGGGGTTGCCCTTGGTTGGTTTGATGTCGAGTTTAATAATTATACCCATTGAAATTATGAAATAATTCGCCATAACGTTCCAACCTTCTACCTTGAGAACATTTTTTTTCAGAAAGTCATTCTTATTTTGATATTGGAACCTCGTTTAGTGCATGCTTATTACTTTTAACCAACCTTAATATCTTATTTTAGCAGCCTTACGTATAATGCTATATTGCTCTTCTCTTATAGTGCTATGTTAGTCTTCTCGACTGTATAAAGTAAGGTCATCTTCCATAGTTGAGATACTTTTCTTCCATCACTAATTACAGATGAGGTAATTAAGTCTTCAATTAATAAAAGTTCAGTGTTAAGTCTACAATTAAGTGCATTATTAAATTAGGTCAATTAGTAACTCCTAAATTAAGCCCGCAACTCTTTTTTTTTGTCTGGATAAGTAAAACGAGTCAAGTCGATATAAACTCTTAAATAATTTAGGCTCTTAGATTCTACTAAAAAATGAGTTCTTAAAATTATATAAACTCGTATAGACTCTTATAGAGTTTATACGATTTTATGTGAGTTTGTACGATTCTATATGAATGTGCATGACTCTTCATTTTGTATAACAAAATATTCTTAAATATTACATATTTTGTATAACTTATTAATACTTATGAGTGAAAATCACAAATAATATATTATGAGTTGAAATTATTGTGATCAACTTTAGTGTATTTTACTTTTTTAACTTAATAAATTATAAAGTTGTTAGTTTTTCCAAAATTAAAAACAATAGTTTTTTTAAATGCTTCATACTTGTGCCATATTAATGTAATATATTAATTTTTACATATTTGAATCTTAAATATGTGCATAATTTTATATTATGAATGCATATTAATTATTTTATAATTTAATTTAATTGATACATAAATTCTACGAATTCATGATACGACTTTACGATACGAGTTTACAAGAGAGAAAACGAATCTTCTTAAGCTCTCGAACTTTACAACCTTGCACTTGACTAATCCAGAGTTGGAGTACGAAGCAAGATGGTAAATCCTCTGGCCAAGTTGGCGACTCCAGGGATCGAATATGGAGTTATTAGTTTTCGACATCCCTACAACACACCTCTGCTTACTAGGTCTACCAACTATACTTGATTAGCCCGCAACTCTTTTCAAAGAATAAAAATACTCTTCCCTTACCAAAGAGAGTGGGGGTGGAGTGGTAAGTAGCTTTTCTTCATTTAAGTAGGTATCAAGTTTGATTCTTGCAAACATAAAAAATTTATGTGAGTGTCTCACTTGTTATAGTCAGAGACATGCGATCTTGGACAATGCCCTATTAGTTGGGCTATGGTGGGCCAAAATTTCAACTCATGATCAGTGCATTCAATTCGTTTTTGCCAAATCGAAGGAAAAAATGACATCTCCTGCTTGCTCGATTGACGAACAACAGGGCAACAAAAAGAAAAGAATTGCATAAAACAACTAAAGATCGTCGACAAAGTGAAGATGGTTGGAAGCATCGGACTTGCTCTGATACCGATGAAGAAAATCTACAACAAAACAAACTAGAATTCGAGGCTCCCTGTTGTAGTGTGACCAACCGTGATCACTGTGATCACAGCCGTGATCCCTGAGATCACGGTCGTGATGGACCGTTATGATCATTATGAAGATCATTACGGTCATCATTGTGAGATGACCATTGGAGTCATCGTAACAGCCGCAGTTGATATAAAATTCATATGGTTTGCAACTAATATTAAATCAATTTTGGAAAATAATTTTATTTTATTTACTTTAATTTTAGAAAATAAATTTACTATCTTTTATTAAATTTATTTCAAATAAATTTAGTTTATTTATTATTAATTTTATTTTCGTATAAAATTAATTTTAGAAAATAAATTTCGTCTACTTACTAATAAATTTATTTTCGGATAAGTTAATTTAGAAAATAAATTTAGTATTTTTTACTAAATTTATTTCAAATAAATTTAATTTATTATTAAATTTATTTTCAGATAAAATTAATTTTTAGAAAATAAATTTAGTCTATTTACTTATAAATTTATTTTCGAATAAGTTAATTTAGAAAATAAATTTAATATTTCTTATTATATTTATTTCAAATAAATTTAATTTATTTATTATTATATTTATTTTTGGATAAAATTAATTTTTAGAAAATAAATTGTCTATTTACTGATAAATTTATTTTCGGATAAGTTAATTTACAAAATAAATTTAGTATTTTATATTAAATTTATTTTCAAATAAATTTAATTTATTATTATTAAATTTATTTTTGGATAACATTAATTTTTTTAGAAAATAAATTTAGTCTATTTACTAATAAATTTATTTTCGGATAAGTTAATTTAGAAAATAAATTTAGTATTTGTTATTAAATTTGTTTCAAATAATTTTAGTTTATTTTGTGAAATTTATTTTTGAATAAATTAATTTTTAGAAAATAAATTTAGTTTATTTTCTGTTATTTACGGTCAAATTTATTTTCGCCCAAATTAATTTAGAAAATAACTTTAGTTTACTTGCTGTTAAATTTATTTTCTGAATAGATTAATTTAGAAAATAAATTTAGTTAATTCTCTGTTATTTACTATTATTTTTGTTTTTTTGGCCAAATTAATTTAGAAAACAAGTTTAATTTATTCATCAATTAAACTTATCTTTCGGCATAATTTAGAAAATAACTTTAGTTTAATTGCTGTTAATTCTCTGTTATTTACTATTAATTTTGTTTTTCGGCCATATTAATTTAGAAAACAAGTTTAATTTATTCATTGTTAAACTTATCTTTGGACAAAATTAATTTAGAAAATAACTTTAGTTTACTTGTTTTTACATTTATTTTCTGCATAGATTAATTTAGAAAATAAATTGTTTATTCTCTGTTATTTATTGTCAAGTTTATTTTCGAATAAATTAATTTAGAAGATAATTTAGTTTATTTTCCATTAAATTTACTTTCGGACAAATTAACTTAGTACATCCCCTTAATATTTTTTTCGGATATATTAATTATAGTATATTTTCTCTTAAATCTATTTTCAGTTGCATTAGTTTAGAAACTAAATTTTTGATATTTAATTATTTTTGTATAAGTTAAATTT
>LTAE01001789.1:0-50656 GCA_001647135.1 Pontederia paniculata | reverse complement strand
ATATTATTGTTTTCGTTACAACCGCTCAACATCAAGTCTGAAATAAGAGCAATATATATATATATGAGTCCAAAACTCTAACAAATAGTAAATCTCTTAATCTCCATCATACGAGCCAGCTTAAATAAAAGTCCAAACCTGTTTAGATTTCGGGGGTGCTGCCCCCGAACCTCCGCACGCTCACCGGCGAGCGGGGCAGCCGTCCGCTGACCGGGCAGCGGAACCCCCATCGGGAGACGGTGCCCCCGAACCCCCCTTTTCGCGAGCAGGGGTTAAATGTCGTTGGGTAATACTCCAGTTCCCCTAAGCTCACGTGGGCGTACTCGGTACGAGAAACAAGAGGCCCTGAAGTATTCGCCAACTCCAATAGATCTAAGTGCATTTTCCTTGTGTGTATCTTCTCCTCGAATGCATATGAATTAATCACATGAAGAAGGTTATGCTGCAAAAGAATATCAAAATCCGCCTATTTGTTAAGTTGTTGTTTTCCTTTTATATGGTATGACTGTTCAGGAATGGACTTCAATGACATTTATTGTTTAGAAGATAATAAATAATAATGCATTGTTGCATTGCACTATTTGATTTGCATTCATGAGTCATGATGAGACGTGCACATATGAACAAACGAATTTGATTATTATGCACAAGATCACGGGTATTTTTTCATAAAAAGAAAAAAAAACTTTCAACAGTACAGCACTGGAATTTAGTTGCATGAAACAGTTTGTATAGCAGAAGTTTTTTGTCTCTCTCTTTTTAGTAAAATGCATAAACGAATCGAATTGAATAGTTTAAGAAATGTACACTTGCAAACGTCCTCTCTAAGCACATTACTTCTATTACTAAGCATTTAAGGCTATCAGAGGTCTATGCTTCAGCAATCAGCATCATACATGTTCCAAACTTCTTTCAAAACTCTTATTTTTCAAGAATACTTGTGACTTGAGGTACGAATACTTTTGTATACAATAAGAAAAATAACAAAGGACTTTAGGATAAAAAAACGTTCAACCACGATTAAAATTATGATTTAAGTCCTGAGATGTATAGTCAAGCACAAACTTTGATTTTCTTTTTCTCTTAGTATGTATTTTTTTGTATCTGCAGCATGCAACTGAGTATAATTTTTTAATTAGCAGCTCAAATAGTATATGCTGATTTCTCATTCTTTCACTAACTTCAATTTCATTCAAGAGGGCATTGATCAGAGATTGAGATGTAGAAATCAATTAAGATGCCAAGAACATGTGATTGGCTATCCTATTGCAATAATCGAATATTAGACAAACTGCAAGAGAGTAATGGATAATAAAGTATATTTCTGACTTATTTCAATTATTGGTAGGTGCTACTAAATATGATTTCAAACATGAAACAATTCCCTTGTGGAATGTAGCTCGAAACACTATAAACTATTGAGCATTTGAAAAGAAAAGCTAAGTATAGCCTTTCATGTGGGGTGTATTGATTGATACTTCTCACAAGTATACAGGATGCATGTGTACTAAATTAAAAAAATAAAAAACTTGTGGAACAGTAGAAGATTCATGGATCATGAGTTGTCAGAACCAGAACTTCTTAATTACACTTGATTGCTTTAGTTCAAATAGCTTATAGCCCTAATGTATTAATAACTAAAGAATGAAAATTCACCCAGCATTTTGATTAAAATTCTTGCTGGAATGACAAAAACATATGTTATGGAGATATATATTGATTGATTGAAGGCAAAAACACGGTTCTCTTCTTCTCATTGATGGTTTTTTTTTGTTGTCAACTGCATGTTTTGTGTACTTTGTTCTCACTGAAATTTTCATAATATTTCAAGTTACAAATGGGCTGCAGCAATGAACGGCTAGCAGCATGTTTCTTCGGTCAGCATTCCAGATAAATGATTTAAAAATGAATCAAATGATCGAAGAGCAAAGTTTTCATGATCCTTTTTATTATATATAAATGGTGGAAAATGGAAGGAAGCTGCTGCAGCTGCACCCTTTACAACTACCACCAACATGGGAATCAGCAAATTTGTTCAGTAACTATTTATTCATTCATAATTATATATTTCCTAGTGGTGATCAATTTTCTATTGAATTATGTGAGAGGACGTGAGCTGTGAATAGGGAGCATTGACCTTCTCCCACTCATCCCCATATATGCCCACACTTCTCCCCTTCCAAACTCCACCATTGATCTCTTCTCTCTCTCTTTCTTCTCACCCTCTGTTTCTGTCTCTCTTTCTCCGCCTTTGCTGTGAGTTCCATGCGATTTCTCATTTAGTTTGCATTTCATAAGCACATACATGTTAGCCTGCATCAACTCCATTTGAAGATCCTAAGCTTGTGAAAGCTGGAAGTCTTTCTCCTTGTTCCTTGATCATACATTAAAAAAAGCCTTCCAAGCATGTAAAACTAGCTCATTTCTTCATCCCAACTCTAGATATTAGCACAAAAAAACCACAAAAAAAGGATTCTGTAGCTGCAAGTATATGCATCTTAGCTAGTTTGCTGTAAGCTGGCTGTCCTTTATCTCCTTGTTCCTTAGGCGTACATTTATAAAAACCTCCACAGCATGTAGTATTTGCCTTTCTACAAGATTCGCCATTTCAATCAAAAACAAAAAAAAACTTTTAATTCTACTCCTCATGTATCTGTATTGAATCCTCTACTTCGATACCACATACTGGCCAACCTCCACCTTTTCCTATAGCAAAAGTTTTATAAAAACCATCCTATCATGTAACAGTAAGCTTCCATCGACCACACCTCGCTGCCTCTAAAACCAGAAAAACAACAAAAAAAGAGAAAGAGAAAGGAATCAAGCTTAGTGACACATTGTGTGCAAGAATACCGGAAATGGAGAACGAGACGCCAAACGTGTCGGCGCCGGCGACTCCCGGAACGCCGGGGGCGCCGCTGTTCAACTCGCTCCGGGTGGACTCGCTGTCGTACAACAGGAACTCGATGCCGCGGTCGTCGAACAAGTGCTTGCCGGTGGACGCATGGGCCTCGCCTCACATGTGCTTCACTGACATGCCCAAGGCCGATTTCTCCCTTGCCCAGAAGGTACGCACGTGCGTGTTATTTCCTCTCTCTCTCTCTCCGGTGGAAACAAATAATTAATCGGTTAAAAATAATTAAATCAATCGTAGTTGACCCAATTTAATGGCTGACTGAGTTTTCAATCAAATAGCTAGAGAAAGTAATCCTAAATTTATATTAGAAAGTCAAATATTATCTATAATATTTTATATTTTTCATCGATTTAGTAAAATCGATCGAGAGGACACATTTTTTTACGAATAGTTGAGATTTAGAGTTTTTTCCTCTCTTCGAGTGGAAAGAAATAATTAATTTGTTAAAATATAATTAACTCAATTGGATTTGACTCAATTTTAATCATGAGCTTAATTTTTTTATTTAAAAACGAGAGAAAGTGCAGTATTATTTGTAACATCTAAACTTTTGATTAAGATCGAGATGACATTTTTTTACGAATTTCATCCAAGTAATCAAAATTTGAAACGTGTAGATATAATATTTTGTAGAGGCATTTGCCAGCTCATGTAATAATTTTGTTCTTCTACATAATTAATTGGACGAAGTTTGAGTGGAGCTTAATGTGCATGTTCTGGTTTATAATTGTGACTTAGTTTATATCACTTGTCAGTGGTTCGTTGCAATTTTGTACGGTGTGTGTAAATTACTTATGATGCCTTTTTCCCTTGTCCTTTATTAGTTCTTTTTTTTTCATTTTTTCGGTGGCCAATAATTACTTGGGTTTCTTTCATATATTTTTCGTTTATTCGTCGTCAATTTTAGCAAATTTTGCTAACATTAATTGCTTTTTTCAGGGAATTTATATTCCTCATTTTTTTATTATTTGGCAATAAGATTTTGGTTAATGACAATAAATTCCATATTAATATAAAGAGAAAAAGGAGTGCAGCATTTTTTTGTCTTCTAAAGAAGAGATAATTCATATTTCTTCTCACTAAAAAAAATAATTCTATATCTTTAGGACTTTTATATGTAAAAGCAAAAACGGGAAAGAAAGTTATGTTTGTAAAATTTTCTCTTCGTATTTTTTCTAGATAAGCATTATATTTTCAGTCAGAAACTTATTGATATGTGCCCCGTTTTGAGATGAGTTTTCATGTTTTATTTTTCACCATTTTTGCACTTACTTTTTGATAAAACTAATGAAGGGTGCGTGATATAGGAACTGCTGTTTACTTTATTCATTTAAGACATTTGAATTATGATATTAAATTAACTTGGGTTCCAAATTAATATTTTCATTTGGGTGATTGAAGGTCGAATTTTGCAATAGGTCTTGACCTTCCATCTTGTATTAATATAAAAAATAACATATAGATTATGATTCTTATTATTATATTAGATATAGTTATAAAATTAATTTTAAATACGACATCGAAATTTGAATTTAGAATAATTTTTTTTAATACCATGCTACCAAAAATTCTATAAATTAAGTTTATAAAAAATAATATATTTCTATTTATATTTTTATCACTTATTGTTGATTCAATTAATTAATAGATTGGACTATGAAATAAGAAATTCTTATGATGCAATTGTATAGATTTTAAATATTCTTTTAAACTGAGCTAGTTATGATTTAGCAAGAGAAATTGGATTTTTCCAATAATTAAGTTGGTATTCCTAATTATGTGGTCCTGCCTTTTACCAAAATACATAATTTTATAATTTATCATTCATCCAACATATCTTGGGGGGCAATTCATCGCTTTGAGCACAATTAACAGTCACATGATAGTATGGCATATTTCATACCATGAATAGAATGGATGCTGCTGCACACAAAGGTCAAACTACATTGATTGCATTGGATCAATCATTGAACAAAAAAGCTAGAAAAGACCTCTTTCACATAGACATCAATTAAAAGGCGAAAACAAAGCCAAGTCAACGTTCCCTTCACTCTTCAATCTCTTTCACATCTTAGAAGGGCCACTTAGACCATGACACAGCACAACAAGCACACATCGTCCAATCCAATCCCCCTCTTCATAGCTTACTCTGTCATCTTTTGCTGCCAAATGTTTGAATCAAGGTCTTATCATGTTTTCAACCCTCTCATGGATCCATTTCATTAAAATGGAAACAAGGGGGGTCTTGTTCTTGCCTCCTATTGGACCGACATCTAATTATAAGCAATTGGTCACATCTAAGGGTATCTACGAGCTAACTGAGCTTTGCATGCATAGATTGGTATCCAATCATTCAGATAGATAACAAAGTCTTGTATCAACATAATTGTCACTCAATATGTCATGTATTTGGAATGAGGTATCAGCAACTCGATGGATTAGGAGGAGTGGAAGGTGGATTGGTTCTGATCCTACTTGACGTTATTTTATGGCTTGTTGCCTTTTCTTTCTCAGTATTATTGTACATTGTCTTTGTCTCGGCTAGGGAAAATCTTAGGATAAGTTATTTAATGTGGTCTTAGCTTCGCCTATCTCATGTTCATTCATGACTGTCCCCTACTAATAATTTACGTCTCTTTTTAGTGTTAGGAGCTTAATGATGCATTATGGCGTTGAAAATTTTGTTTGGACGCCGATGTAGAGAGTTGCTTGATGTCATTATGAAAAGGATGTATATTAAGAAGCAATTAGCTTACATATATTTTTTTATAACTTCCCTGTTATTTTCAACAATTAGGCGTAATTTGGTTTAGTATAAAGAGACCGGATTGGGGGTTGGAAGTGGCACTATGGCATATATCATGTATGTTGAAATATGCCGGCAGTGTTCGGTTATAATACTATTTCAGATGGGGAAACATAATGAATAAAATATGTAGACCGATCTTCTGATTTGAAATTTAAAGTTATCTAAATCTTAGTTGTCTTAAACTAGCTTAGATTATGCATATTCATGCATATGAGAGAGAGAGAGAGAGAGAGAGAGAGAGAGAGAGAGAGAGAGAGAGAGAGAGAGAGAGTATATCATATTTTTTTTGGAAGCAAAGATTGCAGCCACCACTTAATTAACTAAACTAACAAAGTCTATAGTTAACACATGGGCCTCAATTCATCGTAATGAAAACTTCCATGATAATTCATGTCAAATATTATTTAAAATCCTTAAGCTTTTGCAAACTTCTTCGTTAATGTTTTATTAGCAGTTGTCTAAAGTATTGGGCTTGCCAGTTGGGCCTTGAGTCAACATTGAACATTGTATCACTCTATGTTTATTAATAAGAATCTGAACGATATGATATGATAATCAAATTTAATAACGCATGTACTTATTGCATATGAAGCTCGTTAGTTTTTTTTATTGATGCGTTAAAAAAAACGTTATGTATGCATTAGTGTTAGATGAGTATTTTGTTGGTTGAAATGGAATTTAGAAGTAATAAAATCATAAGAAAAAAAGAGAAAATATGAACATTTTTGTCCTGAAAAAAAAAAGGAGAAAACCAGCTGACTTTATCTGAAATATTATCCGAGCTGTAACTTCTTACAACCATATCCATACAGTTAATTATAATGCATGACATGTAGTTTGCAATCATAATGTCGATATGTACATTTTTTTCATTCTATTAAAATGCCATTTATTTGTTTATTTGCTTGTTGAAAAAGATGCTGCTATTTTTTCGGTAAATAAATTATGATCTATATTTTACAACGGCAGTTAGGAGCTGAGTTCGTGGGCACGTTCATCCTGATCTTTGGCGCCACGGCGGGCCCCATCGTGAACCAGAAGTACTCCGGCGCCGAGACCCTCATCGGCAACGCCGCCTGCGCCGGCCTGGCGGTCATGATCGTGATCCTGTCCACCGGCCACATCTCCGGCGCCCACCTCAACCCTTCCCTCACCATCGCCTTCGCCGCGCTCCGCCACTTCCCCTGGGCGCAGGTCCCCGCATACATAGCCGCCCAGGTGTCGGCGTCCATCTGTGCCTCCTTCGCGCTCAAGGGCATCTACCACCCCTTCCTTTCCGGCGGCGTCACCGTGCCTTCTGTCACCACCGCCCAAGCCTTCCTCATCGAGTTCGTCATCACCTTCAACCTCCTGTTCGTCGTCACCGCCGTGGCCACGGATACGCGAGCAGTACGTACACGAATTACTTCTCATGCATGCACGTTAAACTACGTTGCTGCCATATATTTACGTGCATTGTGGTGATCAGGTTGGAGAACTTGCCGGAATCGCCGTTGGTGCTACAGTTATGCTTAATATCCTCATAGCTGGGTTAGTGCTCAATTCTAAGCATAATTAAGTACGAGTTCAAAATTATGGATCTTATTGTAATGTAGCACAAGTTTTGATTGATTATTAATGTAATCTTTTTTTATTAATTTAGGCCATTGACTGGAGCATCGATGAACCCTGTTCGAACTTTGGGGCCTGCCATAGCGGCAGGTAATTACAAGCAGATATGGATATACCTGGTGGCGCCGACGGTCGGAGCGATCACCGGAGCGGCCGTGTACACTGTCGTCAAGCTGAAGGGGGATGATATGGAGACACCACGACGGAGCATCCGACGCTGAGATGCTAAGACTTTTTCTTAAGTAATAAGTGTGCTTGATGGTTTCGCTAGTGATAACAGATGAAATAATTGGAGGTTTCTCCATGGTTGTGGTGTGTTATGTTTATGTATGGAAGTTTGTCATGCTTGCAGCTTAAATATTGTTATTAAAAGAGTCTTGTAATAAAGGGTGCAATGTAATGTCCTGCAGTTGAGCATCGCGTCTCAACTTCAAACACAAATATCTTGTTTATGTTATGTACTAATGTGCTTGTGTGTTTTATTTGGATCTATAAACTATAAAGTTCTCTTATATGAAGTACAAAATCAGATGCGACTCTCAAGTCTCACCCACTGATCAGAATTGGAACACTGCACATCTCTAAATTCCTGAATGAGTAATTCCTGAATGAGTAAGGAGGTGAATCAATCAAAACTAACTAAAAAATTTACATAGACGGCCCAATGCACTCTTTAGTGGATGAACACAAAATTTACTTAAACGCCGATGCACTTTGCAGTTCATGGTGTGGAAATTTTCAGCCGTGAAAAATGACACCTTTTTTTTTCTAAATAACATAATCGATACTATTGAAATAATTACTTTATTCTGTACCATGATTTCACAAACCAACTTTATCAATCCTTTCGTTTCTATTAGAAAAAAAGAAAAATATCAAATCTAACCATAACTGAAATACATCGAGTAAAAATGCTAATGCAAAACTGCAGGTCATCTTCAGTGAAGTCACTGCTTTGATGATTGACTCTTCCCAAGAAGCTTTTCTAGTTGCCCACTGGAGAGTGCATTCATTGTGTCTGATCATTTCAAAGAGCAAAGAATCAGAAGAAACATAATAACATGTATGAGTTAAAGAAATGGATTATTCTGCAGCATAATAGCTTCAAAGAAATTTCAAACCATCTGAGCCACCAATATGCTGGCCGTTGACAAATACTTGAGGTACAGTGCGACGCCCGAATAAATCTAAAAGAACATCTTGAATTTCTGGCCCGTCATCTGCATCACATTAGAAAAAGAACCAGATGAAAGGAAACAATTCATATATATGTACATATATATGTATATGAATAATTAGCACATACATAGAATATGGATGGCTTTTTCTACTTGTTTCATTCTACCTTAACATAGCAATGTTCTTTCCTTGAAAGCTAAATTTTTATGTGCTCAAAACACTAATTATAAAGTATAGTGACATGCCATATCCTATGTCTTCGAGACAATGAGGTAATGAAGTGCACAAGTGAACTGATTACCTCGAAGATCAAGCTCAACAACAAAGGGCTTTTCATTTAATTGACTGAATATACGCTTTGTACGTAGAGAGTATCTACACCAAGGAAATGATGTCAGCAGACAAACAAAACTATACATGATTTTCAAATTTCTCCAACAGTTAGAGATAATATTTTTGCAACGTGCTACAAATTATAGAGAGAGGAATTAAAAGAAAAAATATAGTGTTCTAGAGTAAAATAACATAACTTGAAAAAAACACACAAAGTAATCTTACTTCCTAATTTCAGGTCCTAGATAGCTCAATCTAAGACTTAAAGCAACAGGTGATAGCTGTGATAATTAAAAAAAAAACCCAAAAATGGTTTTCCTTGACAATGGAATTCACCCAACATTGTTGTACCTATTTATCAAAGCAAACACACTGACTACTCCAAAGTTATTAACTGATACCAATATTATCAAACATTCATGCTGAAGGACAATACACTCGTATGCAGTATTTTTCTCAATTTTAACAAAACTTACTAGTCAGCAAACATTTTGTTGGACAAGCTTTGATTCTTTGTACAATCATGAGTTTTCAAAAAGAGGACTTGTATACCCGAAGATCAACTTTAATAATATTTCTTCACAATTAATCATGGAAAATTTACCATTTTCTTGGTCAAATAACTCAAATGTTGTTATCAAATCACTCAATTTTTTTAAAAAAATATTGTTGTCAAATATGGTGTCTGAAGACGAATGAAACAACAAACATCCTTCATAGAAGGCAAAATATATTCATCTCATTAAGATATAATAACCAGTCACAATTATGCAAATATTCAGAAATGAAACTGGAAAATCACACATAGGAACGACCAAATAGAACCATTGCTAATTAATAACAAACGATCGCGTATTGATATAAGTGTTAATATAGAAACATATCAGTTGTGTATAAATTTGAATGTATAGCACAGTAATCCTGAAATATATGAATTGGCAGAAGAGAAGAATTGTTCAAGCGCCTCAGTTCAAGAAAGAAAAATGTTACCAATTAATTGAAAAGAAAAGGCGATTCTTTTATCTTCAGGGCGAACAAAAGAAATGATTCATTGTTAGACATAGAGTCCGCTATTGAGCAAGGAATTTAAACAAGGGAGAAAGAAATAAGTTTTACGGGCAGTAGGATTTGGAGAAAATGGCAATCCGATTGGAATAGACGACGTTCTGGACGAAGGCGGAGGCCGAGTTCACACAGAGGACCGCTTCCGGCGCGAGGACCAACAACAGCGAACCGACGACAACGATGGAGGCCGCAGACGCGTGGAGGTGGTAGGGAGGAGAACGCCCCATGGGCGGCGGGGCGACGACGAGAGGAGGCGCTACGGCGGCAACCGGCGTAGTATTCGATCGGTCGTCACCTCTCCCCCACACCGAACGGGTCCGGGAGAAGTTTGTGCGAATTAGTGCGAGTGTTTGATAGACGGGCCGGCCATTTTATTGAAGCCCATGCCATCTTTACGCACAGTTTATGTCAGTTTTAGCAGCTTCATGCTACATTTAAAAAAAAACATGAAATTTATTTTCAACTTGATAAGTTATTGATGACCCTTTAATTCAAATTTAAATGATGAAATCTTCAATATAAATTAGAGTTAGAGGCCGGGTATTCAAATTTCGACGAAGTTTAATCTTAAAAGTTAATTTTCTTTTGTAATGATTTAAGAAATATTAAAAATATCAATATAAAGATATTATTTTTTATCAACTTATTTTTGAAAAACATATTTCAAATGTTCTCACTTCAAACTTTGATGAAATTTTTATTAAAATTTATTAAAATATAAATTTAGTGATAATATTCTTTTCATCAGTTTAAGCTTTTAGTATATTTAATATAATATAATATTAATATATTAATATTATATTAAAACCTTATTTGACAACACCTCTCAAAATAGATCGTATATTTTGCAGCCAAAACACCTCGAGAAGCTCAATCGCCAAGAATCTAAATATTATCCACTCTTAGCATATTTAACTCCATCAATCCAGCTTACTTGACCTCTTACTAAAAGTTATACTAAAAAGAGCAAAATGGTTACAAGTGTATGATGTCGTATCTGAATTGTGGTTAAACGTGGTGTGTTAAAAATGTGTGTTGATCGTATAATGCAAATGCGCTACACAGGTGGTATTATTTGTACCGGTGTTGCTACAAGTTTCGGAGCATCCGAGTTGTTTGTAGATTCGGGTTACTATACGTAGGATACTTAGACGAAAAGACAAGTCATAGCTCATGTGCTGCAGTTCAGTAGCATTGGAATCTTTTTTTTTATAAGTCTTTTTCGTCATAATTAGGACGAAGTAAACATAAATTAGTAATTTTAATAATTTAAACATGTATTAAGTTTAACTTTTGGAGTACAAAAAAGATTTTTATTATAAGTTTTCCGACATAATATATTTTTCAAAATACTTTATTATTAAATAACATAATGATTCATAATATCATATCACCACATTATTATTATTATTATTATTATTATTATTATTATTATTATTATTATTAATTTATAACTTCTCCTATTTTGAAAAGTACTTATCAATGAATATTAATAGAATAAAAAAATTGTATATTATTATTTTCATTAATATTAAGTAGTTAAGATAAAAAGGCAAATCACTTTGATTTAGAATGTATGTAATAATCCAAACTATTTAATATATTATTATACCCTTAGTTATTTTACAATCGTCCATCGATTAATTCCAATGCTGTATTTTTCAAATATTTTATTTAATTCAGTAGTTAAACTACTAAAATGTAATTATTATTTTTAATTGCTTTTACTAATTAAATATTTTCTACTATTAATTATTTAAATTATTAGTTAATGTCAAACATATCTTAAATAAAATTTAGCTTAAATTTAATTTAATTAAAAATTTTGAATTGAATTTTTTCTTTTATTATTCTTTTAGAATACTATTTGAGAATTTGTTAATGGGCCATAACACTAGTTTGATCGGCCCATCCATTTTGGCGGATAAAAAATCCACTTGCCAACCATTTTTGCTTTGTTTCAAATTTCAAAAAGATCCTTTCTCCTCCCAAAAACCCAACAAGCTTCTTCTCCAAATCTGCCGTCTTCTTCTTCCCTCCTTCGGCGACGCTTGTTAGGCTCTCCGACCTCGGTGGTCGCCGGCAAATGGACGCCATCAGGAAGCAGGCGTCCATGCTCCGTAAGCAGGTCGCCTGGCAGCAGCAGGTTATCTCTAATTTAATCTTTCCATTCGAATCTTGGTATCATCACTTCCACACTGCGATGATTGCTTGCTATATGGTTGGTTATGGTGTGCATTTTGGGGCAATATATTAAATGGGCATTGAAATTTCATATACCCTTCCATTATTTAATAGAATTCTTATTTCTTGGCAATTTAATTAAAGATATTTAAATGCACAGTGACGAGGATGATAGTAAGAGAATTAATGAATTTGAATATTGATAATTATATTAGGAGAATTAGGAGGAAGTTATTTTTAAGTAGGTTACAATGTAACAAAATAATTTTAAATAAAAAAAGGGAGGAGAAGAGATGGGACGGTTACACCTGCCACCAGCACCCCACTTCTCCCTCTCTTACTCCCACGTCTCTTTCTCTCTCTCTCACAAAGCGAAAAAAATATAAAGGAAAACTTTCTTGATCTGCTATCGCCGTCCCGCCAGAAATGCCGATTTATATACCATTTAAAAGATCTTGGGAGCCTTTCTTGCAACCTAAGAACCTTTCCGATTCTTCAAAAAGGTAGATGATTTGAAAATGAAACAATAGAAATTATGATTTCAATTTTTGATATATATGTTTGATGATCTTTAATTAAATCTTGCACGTGATCTAATCTTTAGGGCTTGCAATCGTTCTTGTGTTCAGATCTATATTATATTATGAGGGATTTATGTTTTAGATTGATGAGATAAAATGTTAACGATGATACATCCATCTTAGTAGTTATGTTCAGATTTTTTTAGTTTTTTTTTTCCGAATAAGCTTCGACTAGGTTATACTTATAAAAAAAATTACAAATAATATATGTATGTGTAGTCCTTGGAGTCTAATTTCAAATTTTTTAGTCTTTGTTTCGAATAAGTTTTGACTAGATTATACTTATAAAAAAGTTATAAATAATATATGCATATGTAGCCCTTGGCAATTTCAGCAGAAAATAATTTAATCTCGATCCGAGGTCTATAGAAAATGTTATGATCAAAATACTAATTTCGTATCAAACTGTCCGAAGATGTAGCGTGTTCAACTTGTAAAATATGTTATAAATTGAAATAGTGGAATTATGATATGAAATTTATGGAGTAGCTACATGTAGATGTTATCTTGTATTATAATTTGGAATTCTTGAAAATGATAAGTTTATAAGGAGTTATGAATATTTTGAGGTTTAGTTGTCATAACTAAGATATGAAATTGATAAACAATATTGTAGATTTTTTTAAGGATAAATGATAAGGAGATTAAATATGAAAATTTTATATGTCAATCCTCTAGGGGTCTACTTTGAATGAAAATTAGAATTATTCTAAATAGATATCGGTGTATTAAGTTATAAATTTTATATGGACAACAATAACAACAAAGCCTTAATCCCACTAGGTGGGGTCGGCTACATGGATCATACGACGCCATTGCGATTCGTTGATCCATGTTCATGAGATTCGACGAGGTTTTACGTTGGCTGTCGAGGCCTAACACAACCCTCCTCCTTTATCCGGGCTTGGGACCGGCTATAAACATAGGCGGAGTTAAATTTTATATGGACACTATGTCAAATTTGCCCATGGCCGAAAATGGTTATTTTGAAGTTGTCCCAAAAGATAGATATTTAATATTGTCATTATTGTTAACATGTTATAAATGAATTCTAATAATCTTCACGTTTACATTGATGATGAATTATATTAATTATCTCTTAGCTCTTAAGAGTAATACATGAATAAATCATGATATGTCTTCCGTGATAATTCCAAATCCATAATCAGATATCATAATCTATACAATTACTACAATCTCTCATGCGACATTATGATTTTATATTAGATTTTGGGTCACTCAATACTCCTATTGAATTCTTGACATCAAATAATTTAATCATGACATTACTATTTATTCATCTCCGATATGGATGCTCAAAGATTTTATCTAATTTTATCTGTAAACCATGATTAGTAATTCCATATGATTATTCAACTCTTTCTATGATCCTCTGATGTATCATCCTGATTAATAAGTATGAAGTAATTATATGATGATATAATATCATAAGATCTTTTATGAACTCGACATTATGATGATGCCTATATCATAAGGCTTTTTATGAATCATGATCAAATGATGTTCAAGTTATAAGACTTTTTATGAATATTAATTTTTATCAATTCATATTACGATGATGTTAATGCTATAAGACTTCATATGAATTTTGATCATTATAGATTTATATCATGACGATGCTTATATTTTAAAACTTCCCCTGACTATGACCATTATCAGTCTCGAACAATGTTACATGTTATGAGATTTTATATGAATCATGATTATTATTGGTTCTAAATATGATGCCTATACTCTTTGACTAGCCCTATAATGTATTATGCATTATATGTAAGATAAAGAACACAAGATTTAATAAGAGGTTGCCATTTTGTGCTGATTGTCAGGAGTAAAGTTATGTTTATGATGAAGATATTATTGTAACACCCCAAAAAATACACCCGAACCCAAAGTCTGATTATATTTTTGGGAACGTTACTAAACATAAAACATACATATAAATATATATAATCTGAAAAACTGACTGGACATAAAATTTGACTAATAATTTGACAATGAGTAAACCCAACTAGTTATTTGTAAAATAATAAGAAGAGAATAAGAACTATCATTAAAATGCTGAAGTGTTTAAAATAAGGTCAAAGCTAGTTTCATAAACAACTATCAGATTCACTAAGGATAAAAACTTTATTACAACTCCATAATTCTGAAAAAAAAAAGAAAAGATCAAATTAGTCTAGCAAAGTCAAGTGCAGTTCACTCATCACAAGCATCTGCTGCCACCCATGGCACCATAATTTAACCGATCATTAAGTGCCTGCAGGATCAAATACAGGGGAGACAATTCTCCCGTGAGTTCTTGAAATGTAAGGCATAATTAACACATCGATATAAAAATCATAATAACATGAATCATGTACATAAGCATATAGGCATAAAGTTCACAACATCAATAAAATTCATAAAGTATGCCCATGTATTACGTTTTTCTTTCATCTCATGTCATCTTTATCCTTGATTTGCTCATCATATAATCTTATTTTCAATATTGGGCATTTAGATACTTCATAATCATACATCATATATCATCATCATCATCATTATGATCATAATTGATATTTGCCTCTGAGTTTAAGTTCATTGTTACATTTAGTAACTTTATGACTTTGGGTGACTTTGCATAAGAGCGCTCATATTCGCTCAGGCTCAAGATTGCCAAACATGCCCCCTTAAGGAAGAATGCACGTGAATCCTTTTTGTTGCATAAAGGAGAGAAATCCATACAACATGAATTCTATAGTTTCGCTGCAGATACATTATGAGTCCCAAACATAACTTATCATAATATTCATAACATCAATCTCGACAATCGGCCACAATGATGACAATATTAAATCTTCTTGTATTTTATTTAATACATAATAAGTCATATACTTAAGGTCAGGCCATAATAATAGGGTCCATACAATATGACATCGGTAAACATAATTCCTACAATATGATAGTTTAATCACATCAGAATACAAGATTCTTATTTCTAATCAATCATTTAAATAATAAAAAAATGAGCTAATTCCTTCAAAAAAAATGAGCTAATTAAAGCATCATGTACAATATCATAATGATCACCTTGCATAAAGAATAACACATGATGTATATTGATGCGAAAAATGCGAACACAATAAATCAAATGCTAGTAAGTGCACTAGTCGAACAAGTAATACAGTGATAAGTAGAGTGTCGAACCCACGAGGAACTATGTAACTATCTAATCCTATAGGTGAATAGGAGACAACATTGGATTTTGGATTGATTTAGTTTCAGAAACAGAAAAGTAGAACTAAGATAAAAAGGATATTAACAATGTGAATGCATGATGACTAGGACCTAGATGAAACATGAAACATATATGCACCGATGGTTCTCACAGAAACAATTACACATGAGACTTTTAACCTTTCTTTCAGATATATTAGGAATATGCCTAAGTATGATTTTTCTTAACGGATAAATCAATTATTCTAATGATCTTCATCTAACAAGCACTCCTTAATAGTTTTACTTCTCAGATTTATATCACAGAATGCAATATGAATTATTCCTAAACTATTAAATCACCCTTAACAGGTTAATCTAACATACGACACCTTATTTCGTCCTTAATGGATCAAAATAACATGTCATGAATTGCAAAACGAATTAATCACACTACATAGTTAATGATCAATACAAAAATTAGACTCATGCAAACATGATATGAAAAATATATACTAATCTCGATAACAAGTCTAGAAAAACATATAATCATCCAAAGTCTAATACAAATGTCATAAAACAAATTCTTCCTAAGATAAATTAGAGAAAACTATGATAAAATGTTCATCCCAATATTAAATGGAACAGGGAATACTCTTTTTAGAAAGTAGACAACTTCGAATCGTCTCCTTAACGGATGATCAACTCTTCCTCGTCCAGCAGCCCTTCGGGAGTAATCTTCGTTCTCTGGCTTCAAAGTGTAGGTTGACGGGTCCTAGTATACCTTCCCATATTGAAGACGAAGCCTCTTATAGCATAGGGTTTCTAGGGCTGAAAGTAGATCCTTCGTGTGAGCCTTTAAATCAAAACTCTTTCGACGAGGGGTGGTGATTGAAACCTCATAAAAATAACCCTCAAGTCCCACAAAATAACTCCCAAATCGGATCTTAAAAGTCTTGGATCAAATCAGCATCTTCCTGGCCGTCGAACTACTTCGAATTTACAAATGTATCATCGTCTGTCTTCATCACGGCCCGTGACATAGTATCACGGCCTGTAAGTGCGTTTGATACGTCTCTGTTCAACATCTTACGGCCCGTAATAATGTCTTACAGCCTGTAACTCGGGTTCTGATCCGGCAATATCCAACATTCTTCAAGATTTACGACCCGTAACATCAGTTCACGGCCCGTAATGTACTGATCAACAGATGATGGCGCTCCTATTAATGTCGTGATTTCTGATAACGTTCCGTGAATGCTGGCGTAACGACCCGTAACATGGGTTACGACCCGTGAAGTTCTGTGAATGTGAGTTGATGCTCTCTGTCATAGCCGTAAAACTCCATAACGGCTCGTTACGCACTGAGTCTCTTGCAGTTTGGTCTCCTCACGCCTCGTGATAGTGTATCATGGTCTGTAAGTCGGGCGTCGAGTGGTTTTGAAACTTCGCACGTCATCACTTACGGCCCGTGATGTGTCTTCACGACCCGTAATGGATTGAGCTCCAAGTTGAGCAGCCTCTGTTGACGTCGTGATGGTGCATTGTGCCCCGCAAGTGTACATGTAACGACCGGTAATGAGTTGAACGCCGCTCTGTTAAGGTTGTCACTTCGCATAACGTCCCATAATGGACGCCGTCTGCATCTGGTCTTCGTGTATCACTGCCCGTAAGTCATCATGGCCCGTGATAGCTACTATGACTTGGCTTCTCGTCTCCGAACTTCATTTTTACTTCAGTGTTGGTCCAAAAATGTTTTTCCATTACTATATAAGCCGCCTTTCTACAATAAAAACATCAAACAAAGGTAGATTCCGACTCTTGGAAGAATTATAACAAAATATGGATCAAATAGATGCATGCCATGAAGAATTATCTCAAAAACAAATCTAATGCAGGGTCTAAAATATGTTAGAATATGCATGCATCAACATCTCCAAGCTTGGATATTTACTTGTCCTCAAGCAATGTTCAAAGCAAAAGTCAGAATATGAAAATTCATATCATTGTTTCCATTATGTAGACCGCTACTTTGCCCCTACCTATTTGTTTATACACTCATCACCAAAGTCTACATTTCACTTTCCAATTATCCCAGCCGCATAGAATCCTCGCACTCAAACAATTTAAACTCCTTCAAGTTAAGACCTAATATGTAAATATGTTCAATGTATCAAATAAGAACATAACTACTGAAAATACAAGTGTATACTGAATATGTTGCAAATTTTTTCAGATTCTCGCCTTCACCCAGGATTGCACAAGGAGGTCCATGTAGCGGACTTTGGATTGAAGACTCCCATACCAATTGGTCTTAGGGCAATAGGTGTTGAAACACCCCTCGAGCTTACTTGCCCGAACACTCCCAGGTTCTGTGTTTAGGTTTGAATCAAGCAGTGAATTAGTTGTTAGTGTGCTTCTTCATATTGCACAAGGGGGTCCATGTAATAGGCTTTCGATCGGCGGATCCCAGACCAAAGGGCTTTAGGTCACCAAGCTTGAACCCCTACGAATCTAATTGCCTGAATCTTCCCAGATTCTAAATTGCACATGTCACAACCTCAACTACTTCAACACATAATTTCTTTTATCCACATGTATGTAAGCTCAAGATACACTTATATGTTCAATAGAAAAGTAATTATCATCAATATTTCACACAGTACAAGAGAGATCTAAACAAGAACTTGTCGTCTAAGTGTGAGAATCTACTTGGCAACCAACTTCGATCAAACTTTCCCAACTAAGGTGATAAGTGATAAACTCAAGAAAGTGAGATTTCGCTATCTAACAAAGATGTCTTTGAACATAACTTTCAGAAAAAAGGAACATATCTAAGACATGAGACAACAAGAATGATATTTTTGGGTTTTAATATTTTTCATTTTTCTGGATTTTTCAATAATATGACGATGTGATACAAGCGAATATGCATATGCAATACATAAAGCAAACATGTGATACAACTGAGAAAAGCAAACATGATGTATGATAATGAACTACATCCCCAAGCTTAAACCGAACACTGTCCTCAGTGTTTTGATCCAGCCGAAGGAAGAATACAACGATGAAAGCAAACAAAATGAAATGACATAAAAGAAAATACAAAGAGATGATGCGACCTAGTCTACTCCTGTGGTGACGGTGGCGACGGTAGGTAGAACAGCAGTGTGCCATAATGTCCCTGGTCGACGTGATAATCATGCATGCGTCAGACTATGTTCTCAGTCCTCTCCTGGCGGGCGCAAATATCATGAACATCACCCTGAATAGACGTCAGAATAGTGTGCATAGCAAAAAAATCATAAGACACATGCACACTGGTCGGGTCGACATCCATGTAAGTCGGTTGCTCCTACTGGCTGGGCTAAGTACACGGCGAGGTGGAACAATCGGAGGCGGCTGAGGTGCATCTGAAGGTAGGTTAATCCAGTTGTCCTGGTTGGAGAGGTCGAACCTCTCCGACTAAGAACATGGTAGCACAGTCGGATTCTTTGAAGAAGAAGACAATAATGCCCCTCCTAAGTCCCCCAAGCTTCATTGCTTGGACAATGTGGAAATCCAAAAATACTTTGTTATCCATCGACTCAAGATCCTCCATGTCGAGCTTCAGATGGTGGGCAAAGGGAGTAATGAGAACACCGATGACGGTCGTCCCCTTGTCCTTCTTTGATGTCTTCTGGAAGGTCCTCGCCAGAAAGGTCCCCACATTAATAGGAGTGCATGTGGCCATGCAATAGATGAAGAACAACTCGGGTTCTGTGACCGAGCCATCGCTATCGCCCCTTCCAAAGATGGTGTTGGAGAGGATCCGGTGCACATAGCGGAACACCGGATTCTGGATCATCGTACTCTTCGTTGTTTGATAATTCAAGTGTTCAGCCCCGGTGATCCTCTTCTAGAAGTCTGTTGCATCGAAGTCTTTGGGCACCCAAGTATACCCCTCATCTGGAAATTGATATACTGCATTAAACTGTCAGAGAGAAGGAGAACTTAGTGTTATATAGTTGAAAAGAGTAGGAAGGCCTCCTGTCGCCGGTTGGATTCTTCACTTCAAAAGAACTTAGAAATTCGAGAGTCAAATACTCATAGGTGGGCCACCACTGGCGGATGAAAAAATCGAGGTCGATGTTGTCGAACAGCTGATGAACGAAGTCCCTCATGTTGTACTCCATATGGTTGGGTCATGAGAAAAATGAGTGGTCCCAATTCAAAGAAGACGAAGAACACCCTCCCACGCCCGGTGGTCAATCTTCTTGAATACCATCTTGGGAGGCTTCAAAATCAATTCTATGGCGGGAGGTGGAGCCTGCTCTTCGAGAATAAGGTCATCCAGGTGGCGGCGTGTTGGCATTTTCTTGCAATGAGGGCGGTAGAACTCGCCATCTGGTAACGACCCGTGATATGCGGTTACGGGTCATGAAAACTTAGGTTGCAAGCGTGAAGCGATCTAACAGCTATAGGAGGCGATGAACACCAATCTGGAGTTGTGTCACGACCCGTGAAATTAGGTCACAGGTCATGAAATGGTTTGTTGCCGGCCATCACAGAGGTTGCGGGGTGCGAAGCCGAATTGCCGAAGCTTCGAAAGAGGGTCACTGGGCGTGAAGAATAGTCACAGCCCGTAACGACTGCAGTTGCGCCTCGTGTTGGATGTTGCGGTCGCGATGCTGCGTCTTCTTCGTTGTCACGGCCATTCTATAGTGTAACGGGTCATGAGGCAACTGTCGAGGTGGAAGACGCCGAAGTTGGAGAAGATGGTCGAAGATGTCGCGTCCGACGCCGAAATTCTTGGTCGCTTGCCATCTCCTGGATGCAGGTGAACTCGTGCTGACGAAGGGATACGTTGGTGACGAAGAAGATGTCTCCTATCACTGTTGATCTCGTCGGAAAAAATGATGGAGAAGAGTCGAAGTCGAAGTGGAGCGCCGACGATGTGGAGAAAATCTGCAGAGGGTTAGATATATAATGGAACTCGTCACTGCTTTAATGGGGTAGTTGCGACCGTGATAAAGAGGATTGAATGGTCGAATCGGACCTCACGAATCGTCATGTGCATTTACGAGGCATCATAGGTGAATTCACGAAGCGTTTGACCGCTTCGTGGGCCGTGATACTTCGTTGTGGGGCGTTAATGACGGTAGGTGGGACGCTGGCAATTATTCAAAAGTTTCACGGCCCATTACACTAGTAATGGCCCGTAAATCGGGTGATGCATAGATTGAGGTTTCTAAAAAATATAACTTACGGGTCGTGATATCTCTCACGGTCCGTTAGCCTTCTGCATTGTATGGGATGACCTATTAATGAACTCTTCACGGCTGTAATAGGATCTTACGGGCCGTAATGGTGGCAGTAACGGACTTAGGTCAATGTCGTGATGGATCTTGTCGGGCCGTAATAGGATGTCACAGTCTGTGACCAATTGTTGGTTGACGACGTTGGCTATTGTAAAGGCCGTAATGTAGGTATCACGGTTTGTTATATATTGGGTGTAGCTCCAGGAATTTGATTGCGGCCCGTGAACAATTGTTTCGTTCTGTGATACAATTTGCTTCCAAAGTTTGCTTTTGTGAAGATTGTGATAGCAGTATCACGGCTCGTGAGCCTAACAGAATGTGTCGACCTCTAAGTGTTACAAGCCGTAATGTGGTATCACGGCCTGTTACAAGTTTAAAACTCTCGAGTTGGGGTTATTGTTGGTCATGATGTCGTATTATAGATTGTGACTTCAGATGTCACGACCCATAACTTGATATCACGGTCCATTATGGACGAGAACACAGATACTAAGATTGTAAATATGCAACTAAGGCAACCAGACGCTTTGGACTTGACTAGGACTCTAGGATGACTTCATTTGACCAGAATTGAGGGACACAACAAACAAAAGACAACCTATGACTGACCATGACCCAATTCTAAAAACTTAAGACTCATAAAGTGGTAAGTTATAGTCATTAGCAGACTTTTGCTCATGCTTGCGTTATGGGTTCAAAATGTTGACCATTGAAAGTTGGTCAGAATAATGCCCACCCTCATAATGTTTGAGTCTATACTTATTAACTTTAAATCTTTGCTTATCATCCAGGGTTTTGATTTCAATTGCTCCTAAAGGGGATGAGTAAACTACTACAAAGGGTCCTGTCCATCTAGACTTGAAATTACCAGGGAATATCATCATACGACTGTTATATAGGAGTACTAATTGACCAGACATAAATTCCCTTTGCTTGATGTGCCTGTCATGCCACAACTTAATATGCTCCTTATACAACTTGTGGTTTTCATAAGCGAAACCCCGAAATTCATCCAGTTCATTAAGTTTCAGGAGGCATTCCTTACCTGCTAGGTCTTGATCCATATTCAAAAATCGGGTGGCCCAATATGCTTCGTGTACAATCTCTACAGAAGATGACAAGATTTTTCAAATACCAATCTATATGGTGACATGCCAATGGGAGTTTTGGAGGCAGTCCTATAAGCCCACAAAGCATCATCTAACTTGAGAGCCTAGTTTTTTCGAGATTCACTCATTGTTTTTTTCTAGAATTCTTTTTAATTCCCTGTTGGATAGTTCAACTTGGTCTTAGCAAAAAGTTTATTGCAAAAATGGGTGACATTGTCACTAATAATAATCCTAGGTGTACCAAATCTTGTAAATATGTTCTTCCTTAAAAACTTGGTAACTACTTTGGCATCATTTGTGGGAGAAGGTATGACTTCTACACACTTGGAAACATAATCTACAACCACTAGGATGTATTCATAGTTCAGGGATTTGGGGAAAGGTCACATAAAGTCTACCCCCACACATAAAAAATGTCACAGAAAATCATATTATTCAAAGGTAACTCATCGTTGCGCGAGATGTTACTGACCTTTGGCATCTATCACATGCCTTGCAAAATACCTGAGCGCCTTTGAAAAGAGTTTGCCAGTAGAATCCGCATTGGAGGATTTTGGCAGCAGTCCTATTCGGCCCATGATGTCCTCTAGCTTCAAGTCCATGGCAATGCCTCAGGATGTCGTCATGTTCTTCCTTCGGTATGCACCTCCTTATCACCTGGTCTGTATAAATCTTAAACAAGTATGAATCTCCCAAAGGTAGTGCTTCACATCAGAAAATAATTTCTTCCTCGGATGATAAATCCACCCTTTAGGTACCCATCCTCTAGCAAGATAATTTGCGTAATCAGCAAACCATGGGTTTAAATGTTTTACAGAGTTTACCATTTCTATGGAAAGCATCTTCTAATCAGGGAAGTCTTCCAAAATGTGTGTTTCTTCCTCTGGAGCTGATTCGAGTCTTGAGACGTGATCAGCAATTAAGTTCTCACTTCCCTTTTTATTATTGATAACCACATCGAATTCTTGCAGCAACAAAATCCATCTAATAAGTCTGGGTTTCACATCCTTCTTGATCATCAAATGGCGAATAGCTAAATGATCGGTGAACACAACTTTGGAGCAGATCAAATAGGAGCGAAACTTATCGAATGCATAGATCATTGTTAGAAACTCCTTCTCCGTTGTTGCATAATTGAGCTGGGCAGGAGTAAGGGTCCTGCTTGCATAATAGATTATTGATAACCACATCGAATTCTTGCAGCAACAAGATCCATCTAATAAGTCTGAGTTTCACATCCTTCTTGATCATCAAATGGCGAATAGTTGAATGATCGGTGAACACAATAACTTTGGAGCAGATCAAATAGGAGCGAAACTTATCGAATGTGTTAAGAATATAAATATAAAGATGTTGCTCTTCCTATCGGCTTAAGCTTTTAGGATTGTTGGTAGGACATCTACTTTAACATGGTATCAGAGCCAGAGGTCCCGAGTTCGAACCTCGACGTTGCTCGTATTAAAAATTAATTTCTTCCCTTAGTTGTCCACGTGTTGGGCTTTGGGCTGGACCAAAGTTGTCGGCGGCCCACACGTGAGGGGGAGTGTTAAGAATATAAATATAAAGATGTTGCTCTTCCTATCGGCTTAAGCTTTTAGGATTGTTGGTAGCACATCTACTTTAACAGAATGCATAGATCATTGCTAGGAACTCCTTCTCTATTGTTGCATAATTGAGCTGGGCAAGAGTAAGGGTCCTGCTTGCATAATAGATTACATGAAACACGTTCTCCTTTTTCTTCCCAAGAATAACACCAATTGCTTCATCAGTTGCGTCACATACGAGTACAAAAGGTTGGGTCTAATTTGGTGCAACAACAATTGGGGCTGACACCAACTTTTGCTTTAGTTGCAAAAATGCTTATAGACAATCAGAGTGAAAGTCAAACTTAACATCTTTAGAGAGAAGGTTAGTGAGTGGCCTAGCTATTTTGGAGAAGTCTTTGATGAATCTTCTATAGAAACCTGCATGGCCCAGAAAATTTCTTATGCCCTTCACATTAGTTGGCGGTGGTAGATTTGCAATAACATCGATTTTCGCCTTGTCCACTTCGATCCCCTTCTTAGAAATTTTATGGTCAAGGACTATGTCTTCCTTAACCATGAAGTGACACTTCTCCCAATTGAGTGTCAGTCTTGTTTCTTCACACCTCTGTAGGACTAGTATCAAGTTCTCCAAACAGTCCTCGAACGAGCTCTCAAAGAGGGTGAAATCATCCATGAAAATCTCTAAAATATTCTCATTCATATCATAAAATATCGCCATCATGCAATGTTGGAAGGTTGCTGGGGCATTGCACAATCCAAAAGGCATTCGTCTATATGCAAATGTCCTATAAGGGCAAGTGAATGTTGTCTTGTCCTGGTCTTCAGGAGCTACTGCAATATGATTATAACCAGAATATTCGTCCAGAAAATAATAGAAGCTATGGCCTGAAACACGTTCTGACATTTGGTCAATTAATGGGAGAGGAAAGTGATCCTAATGTGTTGCCTCATTGAGCTTCCTGAAATCAATGCAGACTCTCAATCCAATGGTTGTTCGAGTAGGCACAAGTTCATTATTTTGATTGCTCACTACAGTTATCCCACCTTTCTTTGGGACAACCTGGACATGGCTAATCCATTTGTTGTCAGAGATATGATATATAATACTAGCATCTAAGAGTTTGATTACCTCCTTTTTTATTACCTCTTTCAAAGTTGGATTGAGTCTTCTTTGGCATTGAGCCGAAGACTTGTATTCTTCTTCCATCAAAATTTTATGCATGCAGATGGATGGAGAAATTTCTTTAATATCTGCTATTGACCATGCTAATGCCTTCTTATGCCTCCTCAATGTGCGGAGTAATTGTTCTTCCATCTCTTTAGTCAATGATGCTGAAATGATCAATGGGTATCTGTCTTTCTCTAGGAATGTATATTTGAGGTGAGAGGGAAGTTTCTTCAGTTCAGAATTTGTTGTCTTGTCCTTCCTCTCCTCTTCTTCATCTACTTCACTTGGAATCTCCTCATAAGTTTTTCTTCATGACCCATATAAGGATTAACAATAATATTAGAAACTATGTGATCTAGATCATCGACATGCTCCTCTTCCAAGCTATTGATGTTGTAGCATGATGATAGATCAGTTGGACACTTCATGGCATCTGAGATGTTGAAGCAAAGTTTTTCATCTTCCAATCTTTGTGTTAGTAGTCCTTCCTTCACATCAATCAGTGTGTTGTCTCTGGTCAGAAAATGCTTTCCTAGAATAATTGGAGCCTCTTCTCCTGCAATCATATTCATGATAGTAAAATCTGCAGGGAACACAAATTTATCAACTTTAACCAACACATCTTCTAATACTGCTTTTGGTATTTTGACAGATTGGTTGACAACTGCAGCATTACTCTCGTCTCCTTGAGCTCCCCATAGCCTAATTTCTGAAAGATAGAATATGGCATGAGGTTTATGCTTGCACCTAAATCACAAAGGGCCTTGGCACAATGAAAATCCCCAATAGTGCAGGGAATGGTAAAACTCTCAGGATCCTTAACTTTTTGGGGTAGATCTCTTTTGCAAATCGAACAATAGGTGGGTGTCATCTTGATAATACCAATTTCTTCAATATTTCTTTTCCTTGAGACTATATCTTTCATAAACCTTGCATATGAGGGCATGTGCTGAAGGGCTTCATGGAAAGGAATGTTCACATGAAGTTGCTTTAAGACATCCAAAAATTTTGAGAATTGTTTGTCGAGCTGCTCTTCCTTGTACTTGTGAGGATAGGGTAACTCCTTCACTTTCACTAGAACTTCAAGTGCTTGAGTCTTTTTCTCTTGGATTTCCTTTGTAGGTTCAGTTTCTTTGTCTTCCTATTGTATGATTTCTGGTTAAGATGAATTGCTAGATACTTTGGGTGTTTGCTCTTCCAATTGTTTTCCACTTCTCAATGTGATTGCCTTGGCATCTCTTTTAGGATTTTTCTCGGTGGTGCTTGGAAGAGCGCCAGACTGCCTACCAACTATAATTAGTTGGCCAACTTGATTCTCCAAGTTTTTTATAGAAGCTTCTTGGTTAGAGAACTTGGCATCTACAGTACTTATGAACTTGGACATGACATCTTCTAAGTTTGATCTAGGTCTCTCTTCATTTCTTTGCTGAAATCCAAGAGAAGATGTTCCTTTGTTTTGAATCCAAGAATAGTTGGGTTAATTGCGCAAGCCAAATCCATAGTTTCCCTGTTTGTTTCTGAAATAATTGTTACCCACAAAGTTTGCATTCTCCATGGAAGAAGGAATAAAATTTGTTCTTGTAGAACATTCATGGTTTGGATGCCCTCCACCACAGAAATCACAGGTTGCTTGCACAACATTTACCGGGGTTGTTTCAAACTTGATCATTAGACTCTCAAGCTTCTTGTTGATTGCTTCGAGTTGGGCTGAGATATGAGTAGAATTATCAACTTGATAAATCTCAACTTTCTTAAGCATACATCTTTCATTCTGCCAATTGTTGAGGGCTAGATTTTCAATGATTCTATAGATGTCTTTAGGAGGCCTATTTACTATACAACTGTCAGAAGATGTATCAATTTTGTCCTTCACTTCAGAAGTTGCTCCATTATAGAAATATTGAATTTGTTCATGTAGCGAAATATTATTGTGTGGAACTTTTGCAACCAACTCCTTAAATCTTTCCCAAACTTCATGCATAGTTTCAGTCTCCTTTTGCAAGAAAGACTTAACATCAGACACTAGCTTGACTGCTTTCTGGGAAGCACAATACTTGTTGAAAAATTTCTGCTTGAGTTTCTTCCATGTTGTTATAGTGCCAGCAAGAAGTATGGTCAACCATGTAGCAACTTTTCCTCTCAAAGAGAAAGGAAACATAAGGAAACAGTCGAAGTCTTACAGCATCATCACTGACATCATTAAACTTAAATGTAGAGTACAATTGCAGAAATTTTCGCACATGACTGAAAGGATCTTTATCTTGATTTTCACAGAATGGGTCATGATGCACCATCTGGAGTGTACCATGTTGAATTTGGAATTGATTTGCATTAATTGTTGGTAAGGTGATACTCCAAGGATTGTCATTCACTTGACCAAGAGTATAAACTCACATGGTCCTATTTGCAGGTGGTCTCTTTGGATCAAATTCTAGGTGAACGCTGATACTTTTCGTATTGTGACTTTTTGATCCAGATGCTTTCTCCTCACTTAGTGAATCCAGGTTGCACGATTATCTCCCTTGATTCTACACAATCAAAAGAGAATAAACAGCAAAATAGCAGAATATTTCTCACAAAAACCTTAGAAAGTAAGTAAAACAAAACACAAACAATCTTCGGCAACAGTGCCAAAAACTTGATGCGTAAAATTTAGCAGTGCAAAAAAAAAGTCAGCAAGTATACTGATCGCGCACAAGTAATATAGAAGATGAGAAGGGATATTGTTCCCATGAGAATTGTTGTAAGTTATCTTAATCAATTCTAAGGTGATTTGGGAGAATCAGTTCAATGAATGTTTGTTTAATCCTCAGAATAGAAATTAAAGAAAAGAATTAAAAGAAGTAAGATATGTGATTACTAAATAGATGACTTCAACATCTGGAGAAGGCAGAGGTTTATTCACCACTAAGTTCGATTGGATTCAGTTAATCACGGGTTGTTCCTAATGATGGACTAGGTATGCTAAAGGTGTGATCCCCTCAACAGGTGCAATCACTTACCTTAATATCAGAATTTATAAAAATGTTCAAACAAATCCACCTCATATAATGCATAAATTAAGATGAAATATTATTATGCAAACCTAAACTATTGATTGCTTAAATAAGACCCACCAATAGGCCACACAATATGAATCTTAAACAAGTAATCAAATTGAGATATGGTAAGACTTATATTTCTAGATTAATTCTTTCTACAAATCAAACCATAAACCCTTTAGCCTCTCCTGAGCTGATTTCCTTCAAAATAAACATCGACAAGAGTAGAATTATTATTCGAAACAATATGAACAAATATAGAACTAAATGGATGCATGCAAACGTGAAAATAACTCAAAATCATGCACCATGCATGTCCTAAAATATATTAAAATATGCATGCATCACTCCCGGTCCGTCATGTGTACCTATAATTATTTTCTTTTGTCTACAGAGTACAGAGACATCGTGGTATGACAGTCAGTCCATACCTAAGATCACATCATAATCCACCATGGGAATGACAATCAGGTCTACTGAAAAGTCCTTGCCATCCAGAACTACTGATAAAGTGGGTATGTTTCGTAGTGTGGATGGTACCCATAGGTGTTGTTACATTCATAGTACAACTTATACAAAGCAGTAGCACAATCTTTAGATATAAAATAGTTTCTAGCACCCGAATTAAATAAAACCGTACAGGGAAATCCAACAATAAGTAAGGTATCTCTGATGACATCATTATCATATTGAGTTGCATCTGCCTGCATATTGTAAACCTTGCCCTGCACCGGTTTGTTGGCACCTCCTGTGCCACAGTTGTCCGGGTCACCCTTCTTTCGATGAGGACAGTCTCGGATGTATTGTTCGTGCTTCCCGCACTGGATGCAGACTCTTGTCTTCTTTCGGCACTCGCCTGAATGGTTCCTGCCGCAGTGGGAGAATGGACCTCTATTTTGTTGTTGCATATGATGCTGCTGATGTTGTGGTGATGGTGGCGGTGCATCGGAGGAATGTAGGGCCTTGCACGATGGTCCCGACGATTATCTCTCTACACCACAATACAATGCGGACGCTTGTGGTCCCACCTAGACATGTTCTGCACTGAAGATAGCATTGGGGCTTCTCCCCTGGAGTCTTGTTGGCATTCTGCATCATCCCTCTCCAAACGTGTGGCCAACTGCACCGCCTCATCGAGGGTTTTGCAGTAACTCAAGAGGGTCTTCGTCTTTAATCTAGGGCTCAGGCCATTGACAAAACGATCAGCCCGTTCCCTGTCCGTTGGCCTCAATGTATAGTACCGCTCCAGTTGGATGAACGTGGTGTGGTATGACGCCATTGTATTCCACCTCTGTTGCAATTGTAGGAATTCTTGTTGCTTTTGACTGCGCTGATACGTTGGAGAATAGCGGGCCTGAAATGTCTCCTTGAAGCTGGCCCATGGGATATCTTACTGATTGACAAACTTGGTAGCCTGCATCGTCTTCCACCAATCCATCACAGTCTCAGTGAGCAAATGAGTGGAGTATAAAACTTTTCTGCCCTCTGAGCACTACATCAGTTTGAATGTGATCTCTATCGAATCAATCCACCGCTCTGCCTTATAGAAATTATCGGAGCCATCAAACTGTGGTGGATGCAGCTTTAGGAATGCCTGGATGGTATCCTTGGCAACTTGTTAATGTGATGATACATCAATGATTACTGGTGGTTGCACTGGTGGATAGCCGGCAACCTGACTGCTTTGGGCCACTTGACGTGCATTTTGGTCCACCTCTTGATCATTGGTCATTGGGCCTCAGCCTCAGCCCCGACCTCGGCCTTGACCTCGTGAAGCTGATGCACATCGCGGAGGCATCTACATCATCATGTACAATAAATCACTTAGTAAAAAATTTCAAATTCAGGAACAACATAAGCCTTGATCTTAGGCTGGATGGCGTGGCAGCTAATTGTGATGGTTTGCACATGGACTCTTTTACACATTATAGGACATCAAAAGAGTCTTATCTTTAGGCTCTGATACCTAACTGTAATGCCCCCAAAAATACACCTGAACCCAACGTCCGAATATATTTTGGGAACGTTATTAAACATAAAACATACATATAAAATATATATAATCTGAAAAGCTGACTTGACATAAAATTTGGCTAATAATTTGACAATAAGTAAACCCAACTGTTATTTGTAAAATAATAAGAAGAGAATAGGAACTATCATTAAAATGCGGAAATCCTTAAAATAAAGCCAAAGCTAGTCTCATAAACCAATGTCAAAAATTCAATAAGGATAAAAACTTTATTACAACTCCATAATTCTAAAAAAAATAGAAAAGATCAAATTAGACTAGCAAAGCCATGTGCAGTCCACTCATCACAAGCATCTGCTGCCACCCATGTCATCTATAATTTAACCTGTCATTAAGTGCCTGCAGGATCAAATACTAGGGAGACAATTCTCCCATGAGTTCATGAAAACTCAGTATGTAAGTCATAATTAACACATCGATATAAAAATCATAATAACATGAATCATGTACATAAGCATATAGACATAAAGTTCGCATCATCAATAGAAATCATAACGTATGCCATTTATTACGTCTTTCTTTCATCTCATGTCATTTTTATCCTTGATTTGCTCATCAAATAATCTTATTTCAATATTGGGCATTTATATACTTCATAATCATACATCATACATCATCATCATCATTATCATAATTGGTGTTTGTCTTTGAGTTTAAGTTCATCGTTACATTTAGTGACTTTGTGACTTTGTGACTTTGAGTGACTTTGCATAAGAGCGCTCATATTCGCCCAAGCTCAGGATCGCCAACTATGCTCCCTTAGGGGATGAATGCATGTGAATCCTTTTTGTTCCATGGAGGGAAGAAATCCATACAACGGGAACTCTATAGTTTTGCTGCTACACTATGAGTTTCAAACATAATTTATCATAATATTCATAACATCACTCTCGGCAATCGGCCACAATGACGACATTATTAAATCTTCTTGTATTTTATTTAATACATAATAAGTCATCACTTAAGGTCAGGCCATAATAATAGGGTCCATACAATATGACATCAGTAAACATAATTCCTACAATACGATAGTTTAAACATATCAGAATACAAGGTTCTTATTTTTAATCAATCATCTAAATAATACAAATGAGCTAATCAAAGCATCATGCACAATATCATAATGATCACCTTGCGTATAGAATAAAACATGATGTATATACTAATCATAAATCACTTTGCATGAACATACATAAATATAATTATATCCCTATTATAATATGAATCTATAGCAAATCAAATATCACATGATACAACTATGCAACATTCATATCATAATATTAGGAGCTTAATTCCATATTCTTGAAACATCATGCACACCATACTAATAACTAATTAAACCATTATGTAGAACATCAAAATAATAACCTTGCGTGAAGAATATACATACTTGATCACCTTGCATAAAAATAACAACATGAAGGAATAAAATGTCCCTCCCCTACCTGACACTTGGTGCTGAAGCAGCACCTGCTGCTGCTGTCAGCATGCGCCAGGCAAGGCCATGCAGCAGCGCCACCTAGCGCCAGGCCAGGCCAGGCGTGGCGCTGCTGCAAGAAGGGCAGGCGCTGCCACTTTGCGGCAGCGTCTGCTCATATATAAAAACAAATAATAATAAACTCCATTAATAATATAATCATGATTTCATATAAAAACAAAGGTTTGATCATATCTCACATAAAATAAATCATTCATGCATTTCTATTAAGCCTCAACTCAACAATATATTCTAAACAAATTTCATAATAATCATTCATCAAAAGTCCTATGCAAGAATCTAAGCGAATTCAATGACAATCATTCATAAAAAATCTTATGCATGAAAATCATCTATAAAAATTTGTATATTGATGAGAGATCCGCCATAGACATACCTATTTGGCAAAACGTTCCCCTCTTTTCTAACGCCCTTTCGACGAAGCCTCTCTTTGATGTCGTCCTCCTTTCCGCCGAGGTCGTTCGTCGTTTCCTAGTAGACACGTGAATCAAATAAGGACGAAAAGATACCACAAGGGGTAAAAATCATATTTCTTACCCCTTTTTCCCCTTTTAGCCGTGAGAACAAAAGAGAGAGGGAGTGAGAAAACAAAGAGGGAAGAAGACAAAAGAGGGAAAATGAGATAAGAGAGAGGGAGATGTACAAGAGAGAGAAAGAGTCGTACGTGAGGGTGAGAGAAAGTTGAGGGCGAGGTGAACGTGCGTGAGGTGCCCTAACCGCCGCCTATGATTCTCTCTCCTCATTTATTTCTTTTTTTAAGCCATAATAATTTGGATTGTCACATTGGTAGTGTAACTACAGTCAAACTACTTAGTTCCTCTTGCATGGACCGCTCCCCTCAATGCAACAAAAATGATTCTCGAGCATCCTTCCCTTAAGGGGGCATTGTCATGTTTGTGCACCAACCACTGATCTTTGGCAATCCATAGTCTGGGTGAATCTGATGATGATCGCTCTTTTTCAAAGTCACTAAATGTATCAACGAACATAAACAAAGAGACAAACATTAATGATGAAGTAATGATGATGATAATGCATGTTATGCAATGATGACGAAAGTAAAGTACACATGATGTAAATTATGCAAAGTGCATATGATGCAAGTATGCAATGATACTTAAAGTCCATACGATGAAAGTGATGCAACGAAAGTAAAGTATGATTTAATATCAAAATCATGATATGATGTATCATCCACTCTTTGATCCACTTAATGTATTATGATGGTGTATATTATCGGTCTAAGAGTGATGATATCTAATGATGATTAGCAATAGCCTCTATTCATTTACTTTCAGACGAATCTTTATTCATCTATATATCATGATTAATTCATAATCTGCTCACATGATACATTCTTTTATGATGTCTTATATCAATATGTCATGATGTTTCCTTGTTTACTTTTCGATTTTTTCATCTATTGGGCTTCATAACTCACGCAAGTACATTTCTCCTATACTTCAATTCTACAGGAAATTGATGATGGAGGCGCGTGCGACATAAAATGCTCGTGATGATGTTGCAGCACATGGAGTCTTTTTCCTTTATTTGTCTTTATATATCATTAAGTTATACTTTTCCTTTTTGAATCCAATGAAACTCACATGTTGTCATATATCTAAGACTTCCGCATATGTTTATATGTATTTTCATTTCTGTTTCATTTTGTATTTCATCTTCCGCAATACTTGTAATCCTTTATTTGTCCAATCAAAGTCTATATTTTGAATTCAAGCTTTATGCCATGTAAGTATATCCCCGTAGCATCTCCAAAGGCGCGTTCTGCCACGTGGTGGGGTGTATTTTTAGGGATGTTACATTGGGTGTGAGCTCGGCGTGCATATCTTTGTTAGAGAATATAAGCTGTTGTTTGGACCAGGGGTTTCTATGTGCTCCTAGGTTTGTAGACAAGGGGGTACAAGTGTTGTCTTATTGCTTTTACCTTTCACAGGATTTATTTGCAATTGAAAATTGACTGACTTCATTATTTCTGTAGAAATAATCATTAACAATTAGTCTTCACTTTGAAATAATCTTCTTGTAGCATAATTATTTATTCTGATGTTGCAGGTTGTGCTGAAGCAGTTTGGAGGTAGAGGATTTGAAGTTTCAGAGTGGATTGCAGATGCTTCATATTTCCAGCAACGACAAAAACTGGAAAAGCTTTATATATCTACTCGTGCTGCCAAGGTCGATGGACTACTAAGTGAAATGGTGCTTACACGACAATCTATTTTTTTTCTTTATGTGTCTGAATGAATTGTTGCTTTCTTTTTCTCACCATTCATCATTTTCAAAGGAATATAGTACAGGGCAATTAAGGGTGCATCGTCACTGGATCCAAGCAGGTTGAAATAGGTCTCCATTCTTTTCTTTTGAAAACCCAAGTTACAAAGATAATGTATCCCGTCTTCATTATATTAATTGATTTTCTAGAGTCTGAGTTTGGTCATATCTTGCAGGTAATAAGCTGTCTGAAGTTAATAGGAAATATGGTATTGGTAACACCTGCACTATTGACAATACATTATCAAGAGTTTTTTCATCTTATTCAAGAGCTCGCGCACAAATGGAATTCAAACGTGGAAATCCATTAAAGGCCCTTAGAACCTAGGTCTTGCTGCATTTTTCTCCTTCCAACTATTATTCATCTTCCAGTTTTCATATGAATGGGCTTAATTTTGGGCTCTGATTTTAGAAGTCCATCATGTCTTAGTATGAGAAGTATACATCAGACACATTCAATTAAAGTTAATCTCCTTTACATGAGTTTGATGTTCCTTTGTATTTGCTTCTGAGATGTATATTTACCTTATGTGTTACTTGAGTAATTTGATAATGTCATCATCATTAAATTATAAAACCAGGTTTGTAAGCTTTCTCATCAGCAAGTTATCTTATTGTGTTCATGCTTTGAACATCACTACTGAAAGAAGAGATGTACATATGGAGTACTTGACGCTTGTAGATTTAAAACTTTTGCAGGAAACATATCTGCGAATTGTCTCATAGGTACTATATTTGTTTTGACATGTCCACCTTTTCACACAAAAGATTTCATCATTTCACTTTCTTTTTGTCGATAATTATGTCTAACAACGGTCCTGTTGGTTAGGATTTGCAATATACTGTAACACCTAGAATGATCTCATGAAAAAGTCAGTTATAGAAATGGATGGTTAGCCTATTTTCCATCAAATATATTCTTGGATATCCAATACTCTTGAGGCTAGTGTCACGGATCATCTCCGTGGCCCGCTGAAACATCGACGCTCCGTAGCTCTGCAGCGTTGCGCCGCGCCCAGGCCATGCGTCAGTGCACAGCTCCGCATGCCCGGTCGTGCATCTCCGTTCTCATGGGCAACGCCCACTTTTGTCAAGGGACATCAAATGAATGCTCCCAAGTTATCATTAATGTTTTTTTAGGATTTCCAATGTATTTAGCCCTGTGTCCCAGGGAAGCGTAAGTGTTTTGTGGGTCTGCCAGCATAGTGGCATTGTTGTAATTAGGGTGAACAGTAAAACTGCACCCCCTTAGCTGGTCCTCCACGCTACTCTTCGCCACTCTACCCCTTGGGTCTGCTGTATATTGGGGAGAAGCATGCTATCCCCACCCCGTTGTAGCCTTCTTGCATTGTTTAATGAAACGTTCTCATTTTTCAAGCAAATCGTCAATGTTTTTGCCCGTTGTTCATGCAAACGTTGATGTTTCTGGTGTGCATGCCACAATAGTGGACCGACGCTCCGCATTGTGATCAAATCGCCCCTTCGGTGCGTCCGTGCATCGGTGCGCCGCGCGTCCCTTCGGATCGTTGATGTTCGAGCGCTACCCAAGTGCTCGCTCAAACGTCAGCGCACAAGACCAAGTTCCTGCCCAAGCGTTGTCGCTTCAGCGCTCCGCTTGACGTCGCCTAAGCGCTGCCACACAGGCCAAGTGCCCGCTTAGACGCTGACGCTCAAGTCCCAAGTATCGACGCACAGCGCCCCGCGCTACCTGCTCAATCGTCGATGCACAGCGCTCCGCGCTACCTGCTCAAGCATCGACGCATAGCGCTACGCTGCCTACTCAAGCGACGCCGCTTAGGACGCTCCGCGCAGCCTGCCCGCACGTCACCGCACAAACGCTGCCAGGCGCCCGTTTTGACGCCCCGCGCAAGACATCAAGCACGACACCGCTCCGCGGCCCCGTCGTGTCCCAAGACTTCCGCTGCTCACTTACTCAAGACCCGCTCATCCAGGCTTGTCTAGGCGCTCCGCTCGCCTAGACGCCGCATGGGGCCGTGTCGCACAATCGCCCCGTGACACTAGCACATAGTTTGTGGTTGATATAAAGCTTCAAAAAAATATATCTAATTCATCTTTTGAGTTTTCTTTCTTATACATTACTCTAACTAGATTGTTGAGGGTAAACTTCTCAAATAATGTGCTAATGAGAATTCTCTTGGAAGGACTTTTCATGTTAAAATCTTTTTAAAGAGATTTTGATGATAAATGGACGACAGGAGAGGACTCTGCAACTGTTGCAACACCTGCTATTAAGTATATTATGTTTGAGTTTGACAAATGTGCAGATTGATAATTTGGTGGTGTAGTTGATCATCGTTGTTGATACCTTTCTTTGACAAATTGCAGAACTCTTAAGGGCAATGGTCATGTGAGCCCCTTCGGAGAATGCTCTGCATATTTCTCTTAAATATGATAGAATGTGGCAAGAAGCTGAAGCTCAGGTGATACTTCTGAAGTTTCACTATATGGATTCTTTTATTTCTGTTATGTTTTTTCTATAAAATGTCTAATATCATCACCGGAACAAAATTTTGTATGACTATGGTAAAATGCTCAATTACTTGTTTTGAATTTGTACTCTTATTTATAAAGTATTATTCATCCTTCATTTCATTCCAATATTCTGACCTCAGAGTAGCTATAACAAAGTCAAGTTGGTATAATTGGCAACATAGCAGAATATGTTCTAAGTAAGTTTAAAATATAGTTTGATAATTGCTAAAAGAAAACTCTTCACCAGGAATGTTTTCGCTAGTAAAAGCAGATGACTTCCTTGATTATGAAAAGTGAAGGCTAGAGAAAAAGTACATGCAACTAGTTTAACAGTGCATTGAGTCAATCACTGTTATTTGGAAATGTTACCAACTCCACCAGCAAGTATATGATATTGTCTTTCAAGTATTTGGCAACATATAGGAACAATTCAAGTAGTACGCGACCGAAAGCTTGGAACCCTCTCAAGGGGAGGTTGCAAGATTAGATTTCATGAACCCCATTTATTGGAAGGAGATAAAACCCCAATGCTCCAACTGTTAATTAGATTAGTGAAAGCCCATTGTCTTCTAGATATTAGTGTTCACCCACAAAAAAAGTATTTGAGTTTATATTATGATGTAGGATAGATAGGATAGAAGATAGACTTTTAGTTAGATTGTACTTTTCCGTTATCATTTGTTTATCTCTTTATCTCGTAGGTTGTTTAGAATTCGGTTATAAAAGTTTATAAATAGTTGTAAACTATTTCATTATGAATTCAGTTTCAATTTATTCATCTAGATAATTTTTCTGTTGTAATGCTTTGGAAACATGGCCCAAATCATTGTTGATCCTCTTTTGACCCATGTCCGAAAACACTTCCGAGACACTACTATCTTGATTTACATGTTGACTTAACTTTGACTATGCAACAATTACGAAATAAATTAAACATAAAATGCAATAAACTCTTAACTGTGAAATTGCATATAACAAAACAAGCCGATAAGAAAGATAACATACTTTAGCTATATCAATTATTCATCAAATAAAAATGATGGCATCATTTCCTTATTATATAACAAGATTAAGACACTATAAATAGTTAAGGACTCATGCCATATGTAAGCTTTGTTATCATGCATGCTCCATCCATCATCTACTCATGTGCACCTACAAGATCAGATGTAGGGGAGACATACTCCCGTGAGCTAACATCTAGTATGTAAGGTCCAATGAATAAATTATAACAATAAGACAGACAAATATACATCATGTTATGTCTTAAACAATGTAATAAATAAGAAAAGTTTTGAATACATTATGAATAATATAACATAATCATAACATATCACACATTTATTTGTTTCCATTTTGGACTTCCATTCATATGTGCTTTTCTCTTGCTTTTTGCCTTTATGGATTTGATCGTAATCGTTTTGTTTCTTTCATAGAAATCATTATATCTTTACTTCTTTCTTTTACATCTTTACTTTTTTAAGAGCTCTTCATTTCTTTTTAAGGGACATCATGGTATTTCATGCATCATATCAGTTAATAATTATACACACCACAATGGGTTCATATATCACGAGCGAGAACTTAACTATTAATGATTCTAATTCGTTGCACAAGATGGAAAGTTCTTTACAACAGGAGTAGTGGTCAACGATGTGTTACCTTTACCGGCTTAAGGTTCTATTGTGTTACCTTTATTTACATCCCCACCCTATCTTTACTTTTTTTTCTTTTGAATGTTCATTCTCCCTTCCAATCCATACACGTGGAGCTCTTTCGTTTTTTATCTTGTTTTTATTATCTTATGGATGATAACTTTAACATTTACATTATCAGCCACATCATGAGACAAGAATGCAATTATGGTAGCATAACGGTTACGCAATTGGTCAAAGTCACAAGCCGCACGCATTACTTGTGGTTTGGGATGATGTTATTCATTTGGGTGTGATGACGTCAGCATACGTAATAGAATACTTGTAAATTCTGTAATTATCAGTATAATAACCCAATTAATTGGGAAAAAGGTCAAGTGTCCCATTGAGTTAAAAACCCAATTAATAGCCCAAAACACATCACTAACCCTACCTAACCCCATATAAAAACCACAAAACCAGCCACCACTCATTATTTTTGCCACTCTTTTCTCTCTATTGGTCTCCATAATATCCTCTCACATAGACTAGGGTTGGGAGCTCCACTGCTCCTCCATGGTGATGAAGCTTTAAGAGGGATTTGGAGGAGAAGAAAGGGGATTACAAGGGCAAGAAGAAGACCTAGAGGCTTCTAGATGAAGGAGTAGAAAGAAGAATTAAAAGGGAAGAAGAAAAGGGTTTTAGGTTTAAAACCCCAAGGATGTAGAGGAATCCATTTCTCCCTTTTAAATTGTTTTTGCATTGTTTCTTTTGGAGATTCAATGTGTCTTCATCAAGGGCTCATGGTCCTTGTACATAAAGTAGGGAGAAAGACATTGAAAATGTATTGTGCATGTGTTTGTGTTAGATTGAGTTGATTTAGGTATGAATAGTGAAAGACTTGAAATGCTAATTGTAAGGGATGGAATTGAATTGTATCGAACCATGGATCCTAAGGGTTTTGCTAGAAATGCATGCACATATGTGAAGTTTCAATTGTATGTTGAAGCCCTAATACTAGGTCATGAGCTTTGAGTCCTAGAATGGATAGATTGATAGATGAAGTATTAGGAGAGACTAAACCTAAGGTTATTATTAGAATTGCATGCACACAAGTAGCTTTGTCAATTGTATATTGAAACCCTAATGCTTATTATGTACTTTGAAACGTAGGGTTTATAGATGGCTAAATGGATTAGTAGGGGATTGTCAAACTTAAAGGGTTATGGCTAGAATTGTATACACACATATATAATTGTCACCCTTATGTTAAAATTATAATGTCTCTTATAATCATTGATACTTAGGGTTTATAAATGCTAGATAGAACATTGAGATTTGAGCAAAACATAAGGCTTATTGATAGAATTGCATGCAGACATGAAATGATGCTGAAATGTTATTTTTGTGATGAAACCTAAGGCTAAATGATGAACTTCGAACCCTAGAATGAATAAGATGTTAGATGGTGTAGTAGTATGTGCTATAACCTAAGGTTTATTGCTAGAAAAGCATGTCCTCGCATCATGCATCGTGTGCTGATTGATTTGGAAGAGGAAACCCTTAAATTAGAATAGGAAATTGGCAAATTTGAATTTCCAAATAAGTTTCACGGCCCGTGAGGAAACCCTCACGACCGTGACTCAACCCTCTGTGAAGCACATTCCACGGGCCGTGAGGGTGAGGAGGAGAAATTAAGTGGCTTGGTAGTGGACGTGAACCATCATCACACCACCAACCCTTGTGGTTTCACGACCGTGAAGGCGAGTTCATGGGCCGTGAAAAGAATCCAGTGGCAGTAGAACCTGAAGTCATGGCCGGGAAAACCATTTCACAAGCCGTGAAGAACGAGATCGGTCGTGAAACATTATTCACGCCTGCAACACCCTAACCTCACGGCTGTGAAACCATTTTCACGGTTCGTGAAGGAATGAAATCGAATATCGATGGCTCTGTAGCGGCCGTGAGAATGCTTCTCACGCCCGTGGGAATCCGACCTTCACGGCAGCGAAGCACACTTCACAGGCCGTGAAAGATGAGTCACGACCGTGGAAAATTCTATGCCTCCACCTCCATCGTACGAATAAGCTTATGCCTTCTATTCAGCCCCAAGTACTAATGAATATGCTGAACCTCTGAGCTATTTCCTGACAGAGGTCTAAAATTAGCTTTTTCTTTGCTTAAGGTGTGTATCAACTTTATAAGATTTTGGCACTGATTCTTCCAAGTGTTATACAATCATATGAAGCTGAGACATGTGGAGCTTAACTTGTCAGTTGGGGACTGTGATTGTTCGCAAGGTTTCTATCTTTGTCTATTGTTACTTGCTTAAGATATTTATTTTGCATGGACTGCATGGTACTAGATAGACTTTTCATTTGATGAAGTTGGTTATTCTATATGGCAAATCCTCATATAAAGCTGAATGTGAAGGAAAATCCACAAACATCACCTCAACTAGTTTGGCAAGGACATTGACACTTACTGAGTTAGCTGTGGAGATCCTTCATATATGATTATGGAACATGGAATGTGTGTAGGAACATCAGTAATTTCGAAAACTAAAGGAGTTTCTTTCTAAATAGGTCCAAAGTGAGGGTAAACTGCTATAGTGTCCACAAATTAAACTAATGTCTTATGTCCAGTTGTTAGAAAGGTAAGGTGCAGGAATGTACATTTATGACAGGAGTAAGTTCTAATGATATTTGGAATTCATAATACTGCCTAGTTCTGTATTACAAGTACCATTTCACCAACCTGTGTGCTAATGACTTCTATTGTTATATATGTGAAGTTTCATCAATTTCTGTCAATACCATGGATATAATTTCAGGAATTTGTTTTGTAAAGCAATGCTGGATGCAGAGTTATAGCACATCAAATCAATTCGCTATATACTATGATGCCAGCAGTAAAATTTCTTTGGGTCCCCAGGCAAACATTCTCATTTCTGTGGTTGGTAGTTACTTTTCTAGAATTTGCAGAATTTGGTTATTAGAAATTCATGCTTTGACATATAAGAAAATGATATGGTATTGTTATTCCTTTTATGTGAAGCTTCAACTCACAGATATGTTGAATGGTAAGTGTCTATCCCTTGTAGTATGCGTTAATATTTCGTACACAATGTATGACAAACTTAATTGGACTTCTGTGGAAGCTTCCCTTGTCAAAGACCGCTCACGCCTTTTTTTATTTGCGAAATACTGTAACATACCAGATGGTCATAGTCTGGAAGCACGAATTGGTCGAAATTGTGATATTTGATGGATTTTTTGGGTGATGTTATGCATTGTTTTACTTGTTCAATTTAGTGACTTTTATATTAATTGACATCACCGACACTGGGGTTTGCATTCCTTTGCAGGTGTCCGGAAATGGTTGGGCAGAAGGTGAATGCAGAGGCAGAGCGGGTTGGTTTCCATATAAACCTACGTTGAGAGACGAGATCGTGTGCTTGCTAGTAAAATTGCACAAATTCCATAGGAGTCAGGAGATGGATTTTGGGACATTTTTAGCCCGGCGATCTGTGTTTCTGCAGGAGATGTTTAAAAATATCGCGAATAGAGTGTTAAAAGATCATCCATCTTTTAAAAACGGCAACTCCAAAGTGCATCCGGCTTTCAAAGATTAGCTCCTGTGTCCATTTGCTAATTTCAATTGCAGCAAATCTGAATTCTCAAAAGCACATGCTCTGGATGTACAGTGCAGATTGATCAAAATGTTGGATATATTTGGCGGCCTCAGTCAATCTGAAGTTTTTTCGAAAATGTTTATCATATTTTCTGTGATGAAAACCTATTGGGTTCTTAACAGAACACTGTTAATATTATTCAGCAGGATTTCTTAAAGATCACAGGATGGCAAACGAGTAACATGAACGCTTATATGGATTACAATTTTTCAGAAAAATGGATCTCTACTCCTTGGACAAGTACGATAAATTGACTTTGTGTTCCGAGATATTTTTTTCGATTACAACAGAAGGTTCATCATCTTGTAAAATAAAGTACTACATAAATTTCACAAATGAAAATGAAAAAAAATTATACTAAAATCGAGTGAATTATTACATCACTCTTGTTCTAGGGAGCGATACATTTCAACTTTATTTTTCCGTGTCATAACGATCTTTTGATCAAAACTACCTTGGTGGAATGGTTTGAGGAAGTTTTGATTTGCATTAGCGTAGTTAAGTGCTAACATTATAGTTCCAATGAATATTATATCTATCTTTTAGGAGTTATTTGCTCTAATCGGGTTATTTTCTTTTTTTTCCCCTGAATTATTACTATTTTTCAATTGCAATCCTAAAAATTGTATACATTAATTCATACATCTGCTTTCATACGGTTTTTCGTTGAAATAAAAACTAGATTCATGATAAATCAAGCATGTCTTAGAAGAGGTTGCAATTGATCAAGTTCAATTAGTAACTCATGCAAACTAATACAAGAATCAATGTGCTAGCAATAGCAATATGTAGAGGATCCACGCCTTCACGTCTATATCACTAAAATTCCGGCTTTCCTCAACATTTAGATCCCAATTCCATCTAAGTGACATGAAGGAACACGGTAAAAGGAAAAGAAAAATAAACAATAAAGAAAGAAATCTAGACAAGGTGAACAACATCATCGAGCACAACGTACATATTATTCGGCATATGGCTCCCGCCTGTGATGTGGATCTCTTGCACTTTGTTATAGATAAAAAAAAACAAAAAACATGCTTCATTATTAAAATTTTAATACTCTCAACTAATTTCTACAAGCATAAGAGGACAGTAGGACACCAATATGGAGACAACTTTAGGTCATGTCTTTGTATGATTAGGTCTCCGAACCTAAATAATAGTGTAGGGGCTCGAACATGTTCTTGGGATGTGATGACATAAAGCTTAATTTTGCCTTAAGAAAGCATAGAGGAGATCACATATTTGAGGACTTTTCTATACTTTGTATGCTCCAAATGAAAGATCACATGGGCAGCAGGTGTCACTCAGCCCCCACCATAAACACATGATGATGCTTGCTTCAGCAGAAAACATCTTCACATCCTCATCTTTGTAACATACTGATGAGCTTGGTTTACTGTTCTTTTATATTATAAATAAATAAATATATATATATATATATAGGGGAGAGAGAGAGATGGTTGAAAAGATAAGTAAGATTGGCAATTATCCAAATGCTTTTTGGTTGAGGTTGTTCGTAGCTGAAAAACATATCCTTCCAACTAAAGATAAGAGAACATAGACAAAAGTTTACATTAGTTCTACCTGATCACAGAATCAATAGCGAATGCTTCACAGGACAGAGAAGTTGCACACTACAAAGGGTCAATTGCTCAAGAAAAGTGACAGAATAGAATACCAAGGATGGCATGAATCAAGCAAGATGCAAGGTCTACATTAAGATTCAGTGCAAAAGATACGATCATTACTACATATATAAGAAAAAAAAGACATCTTTACCCCATCGGTTCACTATCTATCTGCCTAAATATTTAATTCATATTGTATGTATAAATGATGGATGATTCACTGCACATGATGCCCACCATAAGCACATTCTCCTTTTCCACTTTGACACCACACACTATAATCTACATCAATTTCTCCGGTTTGAGTAAAGTTCAGATGATTACAAACTGTTGAGTCTCTAAAATAGCTCAAAATCTATTTTTCTCAACCCCTTCATCCATAATTAATAAAATTAAAAAGTCTGCACTACCAATAGCTAAGTGCTACTAAAAGGCAAAGAGGCCAAAACTACTCAAAGGCTAAAGAGAAGAATGATAAAATGTCTGTAACGAAAGAAAAAAAAGAAGAATTATAAAACGGGGACGACTAAGAATCCGCTACCTAAAAATCCATTCCGTTACAAAAGAGTACCTCTTAACAGCTAAAAAAAATGGTTGAGCCTAAAAATATACACCCGAACTGGCGCAGGAGAAGCGAACCAAACTTAGCAAGTAGCGATGGGCGGAGGACCAGCGGTGGCAAGGAGCTCCTCCTTCTTCCGGCGCATCTCGAGAACCTTGCGATGGCTGTTGGAATGGATGGCGTTTTGGAATGTCGGACTGCACGCCGGTCGGTACTCCGGAAGGAGGCGGCCGGACTTGAACCGGACCCCGCAGGCGTTGCAGAGGGTCTTGGCGCCCAGCGGCCCTGCTCGCCATTGGGGGGTTTTCTTGACTCCGCAGTGGCTGCAACGATGCTCGCCGCCGGAGTGGTCAGCAGCGCCGGCGTCCGGAAAGACCGACGGGTGCTTCGTTTGGAAGCGGCGACAATGGCAGGAATGGGTGCCTCTCGTAAAGAAGCAAGCTTTGGTCGTTGGCGGCGGCTGAGTAGTCGTAGATGAGGCAGGACGAGCGAGAATAAGAGGAGGCAGAGGAACAGGAGGCGGAGGATGTGGCGGTGGTTGTGGAGGATGAGGAGTCGGTGAAGGGCAGGGACGACCAACTGACTGTGACAGTGCGCGAACGCTTGCTCCGCTTCGCCTTGGCCGGGACCGGCGCCTCGGTGGAGAGAGCGTTGACGATTGACCAGGGACAGGAGGCGCCTCCCGACGCCGCGGCGGTGACATGGTGGTGATGAGGCGTCTCCAGATGGGCGGAGTCGTCGCTTTGGGTCTGAACTTTGGGAATCGATCGGAAAGGTGCGACGGCGCCGGTGGGGAACTCCGAGATGGAGTCGTCTATGATGAAAGAAACCCACTCCAACTCCTCGGCGTCATGCGGCTGTGAAACAAAACCAAGTCAAAATTTAATCTTTCGAGCATTAAACTGAACCCTTAGCCACAGTAACTATTTGGAGCCGCTCGAATACACACCAAGAGGCTTATTTCTGAGAGCGGTGGCAGCGGCGGCGGAGCTTCGAATGCGAGAGCAGAATAATAGGACGACGGCAAAGAAGAGGCAGTGGCTGCGGCGTTGCTGTTGTTGTTGTTCTCTGTTTCCATCTGCTTCATTTCGGCGTTGGCGACTTCTTTCACGTCTTCCTCGTCATTCCCAAACTCTCCAAGGTCGAGGAGTTCGTCCACCGCGAAGCAGTCTCCGAAAAGCCCTCCATTCTCCACAACCCACGCCGCCGTCTCTTCGCTCGGAACTCCATGGCCCTGCTGCTGCGCTACCACTTCCTGCCTCAAGCTACTCTTCAAGGCTTCCATCCGTTCTTCCTTATCTACCTGCAAACCCATACAAAAAAGAAACTTTTAAACCCCAGAACCCCCCCTCTAAACAACCACCCCACGCCACCGCCATCCAAAATCAAACAACACGAAAAATGGGCAAAAACTCCACCTTTTCCTCCTGAGAGCAACCGCGGTATGGCAAAGGCGCCGCCTTTACGATTGCCGAACGGTAAGGGAGGGCAAAAGTAGTCGCAGAAGAAGAAGAAGAAGAAGAAAGAGATGAGCGTTTGGTGTAGAATTGAATGGCTGGCGCAGTTCGTGGGCGTAGGAAATGCCCCACTTCCTCTCTCTCTTTTTACTTTTGAATTGTTTCCCACCAAAAGGTAGTAACTCGGAATTTTTCTCCAATAATACCTCTTTTATTTCCTCTTCTTCTGTGAAGAGAAGAAATGTATGATGAGAACAAATAGAACCAAATAAGGAAACAGATACCACATTTCCACTTTATGAAAAAAAAATTAATCAATAATATTTTTTTCTGGTAAGATAATTATCCATCGTATTGTTATGGAACCGTGGCAGTAACAATAAAAATGCCAATTGTTGAACAGGAAACAGAGGAGGAAGCTGCAGGCGGAGGCTACGGCTTTTGGTCCCTGAGCAATCTCTGGCGATGGTCATCAGACAACGTGTGTTATCATGCCGTATCCACAGCGCCTTGACAGTGTCGTACTCGTTTTATTCCAAGGACCCCTCTTCGCGTCCTTGGTTGGTCCTTCCTTCCGTAACTCGTATTTTAGTTCCTAAGGTGAGGGTAGAAATGTAATTGACCAGATAATTTCTTTCCATTTCCTTTTGTTTTTATTATTTCCCTTTTTTTTAGATTTCTTCTCCGCGTTATCCTCCAGCGTCCCGTCAAAAACTTGTACCCGCACCAGCCCCATGAAGCCACGTGACAACGTCTAAATGACATCTCTGACCCTTCCTTTCGCATGTAATTCCACCCGACTTGTTCTTTCCGTCGATGGCAAGCGACGCCTCGTTGAGCTCGCCAGGTCGACATCTTTGGGGAAGAGGCGGTCATTTAATAAATTGTCGAGAGTATAAGAGGAAGATAATTCGCTTCGAGCCGACGGGATTTGAACGTTTCACCGAGTCAAAAGTTTTGAGCCGGCGGCTGGAGTCGCTTTCCCAGCTGGCGGGTGGCGTAGGACACGTCAATTCCCCCAGCTGGCGAGCCGCCATTGGACTGGTTACTGGTGTGGGTGATTTCGATTGGTGCCCGCGAGCCGCGCCATCGCGGTCGCACGAACCGGTAAATAATTCGAAATTTAAACACGCGTTGGGTCACCGCCAAGACCAGGCGGTGACCCATACTTTGGGTTCCTTTTTATTTTTATTACTTTTAAAAAGAAAAAAAAATAAATTGTTTGAGAGGATACGTCTCATTTTATTGTAGTGCTACTGCTAACAGATTTGAATACCTCGTGTCAATGGACGGGTCCGAATTTGATGGTCAACTTTTCCTGTCTACAAAATTATTTGATATTTTAAATACCTTTTCAAAATTTAAAATATATTCAAAAAATATTTGAAGAGAAAGAAAAGAAACATATTCTCTAACGAGATAATATGCTTAAATATCTTTTCACCCATTAATTTAGTACAATATTTGTTTCGAATTAAATAACAAAATAAAATTTGTCTTAGTTTTGAATTCAAACAAACATAATATTAGAGAGAGGGTGCCTCACAAGTCTACAAATCTTAGATAAAGATAAAAAATACAAATCATTAATAATTATTATTATGAAGAAAAAAATTCAAATTGAAAATTATCTCAAATATAAATTATCTCATAGAAATAGAAAATTATAGCATATAAAACTGTTATATAGTTATAAAAAGATTATATAGTTTATGAAGTAATAAAGACATTATAATTTTATCAATAAAAAATAAGTATTATTAAGATTGTAAAGCTTGATATCTTGTTGCAAATGATTGAATAAATATAGTAAAATTTTGTGAAAGATGCAAAAAAATTATGAATTAATTCATAAAATCGATAGAAAATTAAATATAAAAACTTCTGACTTCCTGTCTATTTAATAATCTACATAATTAATTAGGTCACTAAATTTTGATCTTTTTTTCGGTAGTAGATTGATTTATTTACTTCCCTAATTTTACCGTAAGAAAATATTTTTTATATATTTTTTTAATTGACATATTTTGGTGAAGAGAAACTAATTTTTAGTCGGCCAAAACATTATATAACTTTATGAAAAATATTACCTCAAAATGATAATTTGATCCATAGACAATACATACATTATATAACATTATGATATTTTTTATATCTTGGTTGTAGAAGAGTTGTAAACAGTAAAATTTAATGGAAGATGCAAAAATTTTATAAACTAACTCGTAGAATCTATAGAGATAGAGAGTAAATATAAAGAAAATTATTTGACAATGTACATCCTTAATTAATTGGGTCGATGAATTTTGATTTTTCTTTTCAAATAAAAAAATTGATTTATTTACTTCCCTAAATTCACCTCAAATTATAAGGAAAATTTTTACTATTTTTTTTTTACAATTGACACATTTTGTGAAGATAAAACACTTTTTAGTCAGTCAAAATATTATATAACTTTATGAAAAATATTATCTCGAAATGATGTTTTGATGTACAAACAATTCATACAATTGATATACATTTTAAACTTTTTTATCAAACAACAACAAAATTAAGTTATTTTTTAAATATCAATTTATTTTCTATGAATCAACTCATCATCAATCGAAAGTGTTGACAAAAGTTGCATTTTACTATAATAAATCATATACTTTTTTATTATTTGTATTTCTAATTTTTTTACTATTATCTATGACGTCTTTAACTTAACAATATATAAGCTTCGCCAGAAGCAAGCAAGACGGGGAACTCTCTTTGCTTCTTGCCTTCCTGCCTTGCCGGCCCCTCCGCGCACAGCTTTCAAGACGATCCTCAAACACCAGTTGTACTCGGTAAGAGGTCCTCACGGAGCTCTTGACATTGCTTTGTTTTTCTATACGTGTGTGTGTGAAAAATTAAAGCTCTTTTTTATTTAAATAAATCTCGAATTTAAATTTTTATTCACGAAATATTTTTGTCAAGACATTAATCAGACACGAAAGTAGTGACAATGAAACAAAATCTCCATCATACACGAGACTTAATTAAATCATACAAATTTTTTTTTCGTTGCACACATGTTAATCAGATACAAAACTCAGTGATAATAAAATAAATTCTTCGTCATACACAATTTGTTCATTAACAAAGTCTCATGAGAGACCACATTTAATTAGAACTACTTCAACATAGGACAAGGGAGGATTTGATGCATGAGCTATAACTTATAACTTGTAATGAAGGTGAGTACCCTCGATCCAAAGTAACCGGAGATAAGTTTGTTCAATCCACGAAAATGTCTGAATGATATACAATAAGAGATGGATCAACTTATGGACAATGAATTATGTTTATGGCTACCACTACCTGTTTTTTCCTTTCACAATGAACAAATTAAAGCCACGTTGAGTTTAGGTCACTACTTTTCTATGTTTATGTCAAATAAATTGAAACTTATTAAAAATATAAAATATTATATATTTAATTTAATTTAGCATTAAATCATAGTAAAATGAAAAATTATGCTTATTTATTCTTTAAATAAATCATAAATATCAATTTTGCACATGCCTAATTATGCAAACAAAAAATGGTTTGCAAATGAAAAACTTACTGAGGCATTGTCAATTCTTATGACTATAACATATATATATATATACATTATATGTATGTATGTATGTATACGAACTAAAATCATTGATAAATTTAGTTCAAAAAAAATCAAAAGTTGAGACAAAAAAAGTTATAGTAAAAGTTATAATTGACTTCAAATTAATGATAATCTTAATGCACTACGCATGTACAATACTAAACACTATTTTTCATGTGTGTGTACACACACATTTGTGTGTGTGTGTACACACACATTTGTGTGTGTGTGTGTGTCTGTGCGTGCGTGTGTGTGTATCGGTGGATCGTCGAGCTAATGTAGCTCAAAAAAAAAAATAATGACATTGATGGTCATAATATCGCAACATTAATTGATAATTAAATATGTCATATGTGGGACCGATGTTGGTGTCATATCACCCTTATAAGCTAGTCGAATCAAGTGGAAAACACAAAAATGATCAAAGTGCCAAATAGAAAATAACATTTTCTTCTCCTTTCTCTCTATCAATGGTGTTAGAGGTTTGACACATCAACCCCTATGATTTTTGACGATTATCCACAAGCACTGAAGAGATAAACATCCAAACAAGCTCAAGTTACTATAATTGTTGAGTAAAAGAATACAGTGATAGATACAATGGTTGTGGAATTGACTCTATATCAATCCATTATGTCATAAAGATAAAAAAAGGATGATTAAACTTCAAGTAGTTATAGAAAAGTAGAATGACTGATCTATATAGGACAACACCTAAGTGTTCAAAAGCATTGACAAATATATGCTCCATATAGAAGATGCTTCATCACACTCCCAAGATTTGATGTATGTGCCTAAAATATGTTGGAACTTCCTCCTTCTCAATTTTCCTTGCAAATGGTTATAAAGTTAAGTTCTATAATGGTTGAGTATCAATTGAAAAGGATAAAAAAATTGTTTAAAGATAACTTGTTTCCAATTATCACCTATTTTATCTTCGAGAAACATAAATAATCAATGAGTGTAATATACTAACAGATTTGGATCAAGGATGCTATATGAGTAAATGACTCAAACTCCTTTTTTGATAAGAATAAGGTCGAGAAAGTTATTTGATATTGTGCATATTGATATTTATGAGTCATAGAGAATTGTTAACCACAAAAGTAATGATACTTCATTGATAATTATTCATGATTCTTCTATGTTTATCTTTTAGAAAGAAAAAAAAATAAAGTTTTGAAATTTTTTTCAATAAATGAGATGGAAGTGTAAAATGAATTAGTAAAGGCAATTAAAGAATAAATAAATGTTGACAAATATATACCTCTTGAAAATTAAGATTATTGCATTGAAAAAGACATATGAATGAATATTATTGTTACCTGTAAACCATAATAGAAAATCATGTAAATCAAGTAAGAGTGAAAATATTGATGAACGCAATAAGATAAATATCGTCACGCTCGGATGTGCCTCTTTAAAGTGAGGTAATGATGATCGCATGTTACATGCATAATATAATAGAATTAATATCATACGATTTATGAAATAATAGAAAGTTCTAATTAGGTCATTTTCGAAAATTATAATGTAAAATGCAAATGTTGATTTTTACTCAACTTAGGGATAAGTTGAACTTTCAAATTGAAATGTGTATTGAATATATGAAAAATCCAATGGGTAAACATACATACATAAAAAATACATACATATATATATATACATATATATATATATA
>LTAE01001788.1:18693-46630 GCA_001647135.1 Pontederia paniculata | reverse complement strand
ACTTGAGTTCACTTCTTCAACTTGTCTTTGGTCTTCCGTTGATTGCACACCAATCTTCTCGGACGTCTACTCTTTAGTTGAATACTTCTGTCAAGCTCCTTCAGTCGTCTGTGCTTCATCTTCGGTCGACCGATGTTGACCTGTTCCAACTTCAGCTCAACTCTAGTCGTCTGCTGATTGCACACCAATCTTCTACTCTCGAGTGAAGTCATTTGTCAAGCTCCTCCGGTCGTCTGCTCTTCATCTACGGTCGTCCGACTTGACCTTATACCAACTTCAACTCATCTCAGGTCGTCTGTTGATTGCACACCAATCTTCTCGAACATCCACTCTCGAGTGAATTCATCTGTCAAGCTCCTTCAGTCGTCCGCTCTTCATCTGCGGTCGCCCAACTTGACCTTGTACCAACTTCAACTCATCTCTGGTCGTCCGCTGATTGCACACCAATCATCTCGGACGTCCACTCTCGAGTGAAGTCATCTGTCAAGCTCCTTCGGTCATCCGCTCTTCATCTGCGGTCGCCCGACTTGACCTTGTACCAACTTCAACTTATCTCTGGTTGCCCACTGATTGAACATCAATCCCTCAGACGTCCACTCCTTGAGTTGAAGACCTTTGTCAAGATCCTTCGGTCGCCCGCACTTCATCTTCAGTCGACAGACTTGACTTGTGCCAACACCCTTGACACCTCTGTGGTCGTCCGCTGATTCTCCCTGAATCCTTCGGACGTCCACTCCTTCTTCTCTGGGTACTTCGAACGTCTACTCATTCTTCACTGAGATCCTCGGACGTCCGCTCCCACTTCACTCAGTACTTTGGTCATCCGCTCACTTCCCAATGAGATTCTCGGACGTCCGCCAAATCTTCTTTTGACATTCTTCGGACGCCCGCTCATTTCCACTAAGATCCTCGGACGTCCTTTCTTCCTTTTGACATTCTTCGGACGTCCTCTGACAACTCATCAGATTCCTTGGACGTCCACTGTTCCTTTTGTCAGATGGACTGCTTTGTCTCTTCAGCCCTCGGATTACCTCTGTCTCCTCATCGGTCGTCCGTTCATCCTGCGATCATCCGATCTTCAGTTCATCTCAGACCTAACAAACTTCTGGACATCCACTTGTCTTATCACCAAGACCCCAGACGACCTTTATCGTTGTCTGAGATTCATCGGTCGTCTGCACTCCATCTTCGGTCGATCGATCTTCCTTCTATCATTAGTTTTGGTTGTTCGTTGCTTTCACTCTTGAGCCTACGGATGTCCACTCCACCATTGACAATCTTCCGGTCGTCCATTATCATCACTTTGAAAACCCTTGGACGTCCATTACCTTCTTCCTTAGTTCTTCGGTCGTCCACTCTTCATCTTTAGACGACATTTCCTTCCTTAGCCATATTATCTCTTCGGCTAAGTCTCATCACCGGGCGTCCACTTCTCCTTGGACCACCCATTCTCCAACCTTTGTACTGTTGACGTAGTGCCTTCGGTCGCCCACTGCTCTTCACCGGGCGACCTCTCCTGTTCAACCTTGTCTTCGGTCGTCCACTCAACACCTTTGATCGACCGCTCAGTACTTTGCTCCATCTCTTCGATCTTTGTTCTTCACATCGGTCGACCACTTCATATCCTTTGGACAACCGCTGCACGCATACGATTTTTCCTTTATGTCTTCTATGTGCATAGGTCGTCCTCTCTTCAACCTCAGTCGACCTATGTTTCTCTGAACATAAAAATCGTGTCTTCCAAAGATCATTTCAGCAAGTTCATTAGTACAAACTAAGTTCCCTCACAAATTTATGGTCACCAAAACAATCTCGGGATCCTAGATTCAACAGAAAAGACCTTGGACAATCGGCCAACCCTCTTGGTCACAGTAGCAGCAGCTCTTACATGAATCTGAGGGCTCTCGACAGACGTCTTTGGCTTCCAACCAGGCTTCTATTTTTCTACGACAACTGATGGAAGCACCCAAGAGCTCCTTGCATGTACTTTCAGAGGCTTGTCAGGCTTTCATTGTTATGCGACAATCGAAAGAACGCCCAACCTTCCATTTCTTCGCAATATCCATCGGAGGCGTTTCAGAGTCATTCGTCGAGTGCTTTGGTTGATTGGGTTTTCGCTTCTCTCCTCAAATGGTGGACTCTCAGGTATTCTTGGCCACTCGACGATGGCCTTTTGAGCCCTTGGATGGTCGACCAGGTTTCTTATTTGCCGACGACACCTTAGGCGGGTGGTCGAGCTTCCACTTTTCTCTCAAATCCGCCACCCACGGCCCAACATCGTGGATCAGGTTTTTCAGTGCTCGACAAATCCTTCATTTCACCACGACAGAAACAGGCTGCCATAAGCCACTAACCTTCTATTTAAGCCTCAACCCAAAATCACTCAAAAAGCCCAGTGGCAAACTTGAAAAGTTTTCAAAGTATTTGGGCAGTTTCGTCATTTGGCATGGAGGAAATAATGATATATAAATAAAATTTAATAAAGCTGATCCACAATGGGATTAGTGACACCTGCGGGTAGGGCTGAAATAAGTCAGTCCGTTCGTGAGTGGCTCATTGCTTGGCCTATTTTGAGCCTTGCTCGGCTTGTCTTTTTAGATAAATAAGTCAGACTCGAAATTAAGATTTGACATTTTTATTTAAACAAGCTTTACTCGTCTAGGCCTAGCTTGTTAGCTTATAAGTTCTGTTGAATCTAAGATTTCGAGATTGTTTTGATGGTCATAAATTAATGAGGAAGCTTAGTTATACTAATGATTTTCGATTTGATGTGTGAAGGAGATAGGTTTTATTACTTCTGTTAGTCATAGGTCATCCAAAGATTGTGGAATGATCGACCTATGTATACAGAAGAGTGAAGAAAAATCTTGAGTATGGAAAGGTCATCCTAAGAGGGCGACTGAAGGCAGGAGCCGAAAGCTGAAGTTCTGAAGCTAAGTGAAGAAAGGTTGACTGAAGCTAGAGATTGGATGACCTATGATGGACTCAAGTTATTGATTGACCTACAATGATGAAGATAGGTTGCCCGATGTGTACATGTGAAGTCAGTGGGCGACCGAAGGTTCGAGGTCAACAGTTCAATGATTGAAATCTCGAGCGCTCCAGGATTAAGTGGACGCCATATGAAGAAAGGAAGTAAAGGCATTTTGAAGTCAAGGCAACTAAGGTTGCCCGAAGTGTTCAGAGTAAAGTCAGTGGGCGACTAAAGAAGTTTGAAGAAAATAGTCCAACAAAAAGTTAAGTCAAGAAAGGTCGCTCGATGGATCCGTCTGGTATCGATGGGTGACCGAAGTAATTCAGAGAAAAGATGAAGAAATTTAGAGGAAAAAGAAAGGTCGTCCAAAGTATTCAATGTCGAATCAGTGGACGACAAAAGCAATTCAGAGGAAGAAGAAAGATCATCCGAAGTATTCAGTGTGGAATTAGTGGACGACCAAAGCAATTCAGGGGAAGAAGAAAGGTCGCCCAATGTATTCAGTGCGAAATCAGTGGACAACCAAAGTAATTCAGAGGAAGAAAAATGTCGCCTGATGGACTATTGGGAAATCAGTAGACGACCTAAGCAAGCTTGAAGGAAACGGTCAAAGGCAAGAAAGGTCGCCCAATTTGTTCTGAGTAAAGTCAGTGGGCAACCACAATAGACTTGAAGATATCAACCGAAAGCAGGAGCTGAGCAAAGGTCGTCCGAAGACTCTAAGCGAAATCAGTGGGCGACCAAAGAATAGTTGAAGAAAAGGAGTTCAAGTCAAGAAAAGTCATCCGATGGATACGTTCAACATCAGTGGGCGACCAAAGTAGCTTGAAGCAAAGACGAAAGAGAAGCAAGGGTCGCCCGATGTGTTCAGTGGGATAGTAGGGGGCGATCGAAGCAATTTGAAGAAATTAGAAGAAAATATATAGGACGCCTGAAGAAGGATGGGACGACCTATGGAAGCTGAGGTGATGAACTAAGGCTGAAGCCTGCAACTTCGGACGCCTGAAGGTGGACTGTGGATGACCGAAGCACCAGCTGTTAGATTGAAGGTTGAATTCACCAGAGCAGCAGTCGCCCGATGAGAAGAAGCGGTCGACTGAGGAGTAGGTGAAAAGTACTGTACTTTGCTTAAAACTTAGTTTATGTGAAGAGAATGATTAAACTGTTTGTACGGCTATAAAATAGTGTCCCAAGAGTCTTGGGAACTAAGTTTGGCCATTTAACTTCTGGGAACTTGTGAGCTTAAGAGATAGGCCTTAGTTCCTTCTTTTAAGAGCATTCTTGTGAGAATTCAGTGTAGAAGGAAGTCTTGAGTGTTTCAAGTGTTGAGCTAAAAACTGTAAGAGATTTTTCTCCTTGTCCTCGAAAGCAAGAAAGGAGAAGAAAATTGTAAGGGAGTCTTCACCCTTGAAGAAGGAAAGATAGTGTTCTTCGGAGGTCTCGAGATCGAGAAGACCGGAGCGGGGACGTAGGCCAAGGGTTTCGGCTGAACCTCGTCAACAAACATTTGTGTTTGTTTTTCTCTTTGCATTCTACTTTACTTGTAATTGTTCTATGATTGCCTCTGCTAAGTTAAATTGTTTAGAGTTAAAATTTTAATACTCCTCTTGGTGTTATCTAGTCCCTACAATTGGAATCAGAGCAAGGTTAAAAAGTTAACTCTCAGAAAGTTAAAAAGTTTCTTAGGTCCCTGACATCGAAGTGCCATATGAAGAGGATTGTGGGCGAGGGACAAGATGTTCTCAACAAGCTTGACTTCGACGATCTCATAGGGTCTCTCTTGATTTATGAGATGTCTCTTGAGGAAGAGAAAGAAGAAGCAAGCTAAAGGAAGAAGGCTTTAGCTCTAAAGTCTAAGAAAGTTGAGAGTGAAGATGAGTAAGAAGGAACTGATGAGAATGATGAAGTTTTCGATGAGGATAAGCTGACCCTCTATGCAAAGAGACTCAACAAATTCATGAAGCTCTTGAAGAAGAAGAAAGGCTCAAAGAAGAAGGGACCAACCGACAAGTCCAAGGTCAAATGCTATGAGTGCAATAATCTTGGACACTACAAGAGTGAGTGCCCAACTTTGAACAAGAAGAGCAAGGACAAAGACTCTTCGGACTACAAGAAGAAGAAGGCACTCAAAGTCACTTGTGATGATTCAAGTGACGAAGATAGTGAAGCTGAAGGAACATCCTTAGAAAAAGAGGATGAACCACTGTTGTGCCTCATGGCCAATTTTGAGGTATCCTCCCTTCACTCAGATGATAGTGATAATAGTAATAATGATGAAGATGACAGTGAGGATGATGTTATGTTTGACATGCGTAAAGAATTCAACATTATGATTAGGAAATACTCTATCTTCAAGAAGAAAAATGATAGTCTTATCTGAGAAAATGATAAGCTAAAAGAAAATAATGTTGTTTGAAAAACAAATTTGCAATTTGAATGCTAAGGTGTTATGAGACAATGGCAACCTGAAAAAGTATGTTGATTCTATTAGTTCCTTGAAACTTGAGCTGCACAATTTTAAAAGTAAATTTGAAAACTTTTCTTATGTTGAGAAAATGCTTGATGTAATGTTGTCCCAACATAAGAGCCCTTCGAATAAGAAAGGATTATGTTTTGATTCCTTTAGTGATCATGTGTCTCTAGGAACTACATTTGTAAAAGCTTCGCATTCTTTTGATCTAAATTTGCCTAGTTCCTCCACCTCTTGTATTTTCACTTGCATGAATGAGAATGTGAATGTTCCTACTAATAATAATGCTAAGTGTGAAAACGTTGTGAACCCTAAGGCTAAAGCTGTTAAAGATGCTAAGTCTATTCATGTTTATACAAAGAAAATGCAAGTGTTAAAAATAGAAATGCTAAATCTAAGCATGAACAAAAGAATTATGCCTTTATGCATAAAAGGAGCACAAAAATTGCTCATATGCTTGCTCCAATAAATGGTTATGCATATTCCTACTCATATGTCACACCTTTGCATGTGAACAGAATTTTGTCTAAGAGAGGTCGTTATACAAATATTGGACAAGTATGGATTCCTAAGGGTATCTTTAGCACTAACACTTCTCGACCCAAATTATCTTGGGTACCAAAACTATAAATTATGTGTTGTTCTTGTAGGGTACCGAAAGGAGAAAAGGCAAATCAACAAGATGGTACCTTGATAGTGGTTGCTCAAGGCATATGACAGGGAATGAAGATAATTTCTTGAGCCTAACAAGAACACAAGGTGGAAAAGTCACCTTTGGGGATAACAACCAAGGCAAAATCCTTGGTAAAGGTAACATCGAGAAACTTGATAGTGTAGTAACAGAAGATGTATGGTTAGTAGAAAATTTAAAACATAACTTACTAAGCATTAGTCAACTTTGTAATAAAGATTATATTGTTAAATTTGAACAAAATAAGTGCTTAATATGTGATGTTAATCAAAAAGTTTTGCATATGGGGGTTAGTCACCAAAATCATTTACTCAATTGAGCGTATACCTAGAAGATTGGACGTTGAAATAAGCTGCAACAAAGTATTGTTCATCTATTCGATATTTATACTTCATTAGACCATTGTCTAGTCAATTATGAATAATTGATTATTATACAATCAGATCTTTTAGTTGGGGTGCTCTACATTCCCCCATGGAACATATTTACAAATCAAATATGAGAATTAAATAAGTTAAATATCAAAGCAAGGCCACCATTGTACTGATTGTGTACGAAGTTGAAAAATAATCCACTCCCAAATAGAGGGCAATTTTCGTGGTGGTGTACACCCACTAACTTATCACGAAAATACAAGGAAACTTGTTAATCAAAGTCATTGCAAAATAAGAATAAAAATTAAGAAGTTGAAGGCAACTTTCGTTGTCATAGCTTTGAATAATCCATTGGCATAATGCATTGAATAAAGGAATGATGTTGAGTAACATTGATTAATAAACTATGGGATCCAAAGACATTGATGGTCGTGAATGATTCAACCGTACATAGTTGATAATTTTAATCAATGATATTTAATGTATTTGACATAGTTTAACACTAACTCTCATAATATCATATCCAAACAAAAATCCAAATGTCCATGATTTTCCAAACAGTGTCCATCACATTTGTGTCAATTCATAATGATATTGACTAAAGTAATGAATCAAGAGAATTGAACATTAGATGATGTTAAACATCGGTTTTCAATTATGTCAAAGGATGTACCAACATTGAAATATTGTTATGTTATGGACTCTAGTCGAACAATATAATTTTGATCATTGTTGTGGTTCATTGAGATTTTCTTTTAATATTTCCTTTTAGTTTTATATTATTTTGTTGGCTTCCATTAACGTGTCATATCATTTGGGCACTTAAGGTCTAACATAGTCAATATGTATAGAAGTGAGTAGCTCCCTAAGGTGAATTTTGCCATGTCCCCAAGTATGGTTTTTTCTCTTCTTATGTTTCATATTGTATCATGTTGTCTCAAGTTGTGGTGTGATTTATTATTATGGAGTTTATCGAATAGTATTAAAAAAATTGTTTGATATTTGATGAGGAAAATATTATATGCGTTATATTTACAAGTAAATGAACCTAAATGGAAAAGGGTAGTCTAATAGGAGATAGAGATGTTGAAACTCTGAATTATCAAAATATTGAACGAGAACTGAATTACATATTGTAGAATACTTTTGGTCATCAATAAAGAACAATATATATTCAAGATAAATTAGGGTCACCAAAATTTATTGCATGTAGGATGGCATAAAAAAAATTTATGAAGGCGTGAAAAATGTAATGAAGGTCCTTTGGAATATAAGTTATGATGACGTAGAATAAAAGTTATGAAGGTATGAAAAATGTAATGAAGGTGCTTTGAATTATAAGTTATGCGTTTATGAAAGACAAATGTATCATGACCTACAAAACGATCCAAACAAGGATCCTTATAGAAGAACGAAATATGAAGATTAGGAAGAACTTACAATATTAGTCCTATCTAAAGTTTTCGTTCTTAGTGAATGTTAGGACTATTCCATCGGGTAGATGTAGCACTATAAAAATGTCTAGTACCCATGACACGAAAGGACATATATGCCAAGGTGATTTATAGTATATGAATCCTTGGATTAATTGTTTTTCACTTAAACATGATCATTAATGCCAATTGCAAGAAAAATGAATCATGTTTAGATAGTATAACTATTATTCGAAGATGTGTTTGCATAGATTTTTCTTATCAAAACATCATGGTGATCTATGAATAAATCAATTGAACTATTGCTAAAAGATCACTCACTTGTTTCTTTGTTCAAAATGTGAATTACTATATGTACAAAATGGTTTCTTTCCAAAATTTGGTGTGTTCTTGTAACTCTCAACGTTTATTTTTTATAGGATCTGGAATTATCTCGATTGAAATTTTATGTGAATAGCTATTATTAGTCAAATTACCCATTTTTAAATTGTTCAAACAAAATTGGTGATTGAATTGTAAAATGCATAGACAATTCTTGCAAATCTAATTAGGGTATAATAATTATAGAGTTGAAACATCTATGAATATTATTTGATATGAAACTAGAACTAATTGATCTTAATGCATGAGTAGAAAGATGTGATCTTATAGGATGATATTAAATGTCATGAAGTATGTAAAGAATGTTACTTAGAATCCTAGAATTGGTTGGTGAACTAGCGTGCATGTTGGCACCACCTTCATCGTATGGGCAAGTGCACAACACATTTTATGTTCCTTGCTTAGGAGGTATCAACATGATGATACTAATCTTATCAAAATTGAGGAGCTAGAGTTGGATGACTATCTGACCTATGTAGAGTATAGAGTTTATAGACAGATGAACATATAATGTACAATTGGTCAAGGTTGGTTGGAAATTCTAACACGACAATGAGGCGATATTTCAATGTGCTAAGAGTTCCCACAATTATTTGGTAAGTCATACCTGTATGAAATTCCAAGATGAAATTTATTTTTCTTATTTTTTGAGCTATTGTAATTTAACGACTGGAAATGTTAATTGTCCCCAAAACAATAGTTGTTTAGAGAATTGACTTTCTATCTGAATTTGGATTTAAACCTTAGTATCAATTACACCCATGAAACCACATTATTTCCTAATAATCCTTTCTAACTCACTCTCCCTTTATATTCATTGGCTGCCCAAATTTCTCTATTTTGTATCATTCCCTCCCAGTGCACCATATGACTCATCTTTGAGCCGCCACATCATCGTCCAACCATGAAACACCCATAAATTATATATCGTTTGAAAGATCTCCATGAATCGATTTTAACTTTGGAGTTATCAAGCATTGTAGAAAGACAATAAGATCAAATTTTCAGGCAAAAAGTGACCGCCACCACTTGGATTTGTCTTTGGATGCAGAAAATGATGATCATCGTCAAAGGTGGTATGATCTACCTCTTGTGAGTTCTTGGATCAAATATTAAAGGCTACATGGATCTTGTGAGTCCTAATTTTATTATATGGACCCTTATTTTGGTGATTTCTCGTTTTTGATGGTTTCACCCCATTATATGTTGTCGGCTAGCTTAGGACTCAAGTGAGGGCCATCGAAGAAGTGCAGCTAGGAAGAGCCCCCAACCACTTAAAACTGGCCTTCTTGGGGTAATCTTATAAGCGGACATAAGTATATATGAATATACGTGGACATTATTACATATTAAATTCATTGCCCAGTCCCTGATGATTTGCATGAGAATATAGCTCTCACCAATACCTCTTGCAAATTGACAATTTTCTTATAGTGATGCCGACTGTTAATATCAATTAATTTATAGATAATAACTAAGACAAATATTTCTTATGAAAATAGTAGGTTCCTTGTATATGATTAATAAAGGCTTATAAGATTGATGATGATAAATGTTTAATTGGCAAATAATGACGGTATGACATGAGAAGAATATGACTAATAGCAAGTAAGTTTAGTTGATTAATAACAAACTATGTGTATGGACTTGTATGGAAAGCCAATGTAATCATGATATAATGGACATGGTGACGTGTTACATGAGGTGTATACAAAGGATTAAATCCATCATAATCTTTTACAAATAGATTAACCAAAATAATGATGACAGCAGGTTGGTAGTGTGCTTAATATATAAGCTGAGCTACCAGCGTTAGTGAAGCCGGATTAATAGATAATATTTTATTATCTTAAATTACTATATTTCCTAATTTGTTGCAGATCTGATTTATTAGCACAGCGCGTGACTAAAATCTAATTCACAAATTTGAGTGTTAAATTTAACTATCATTATTAATGTGCAGTTAAACATGACTACTAATGATAACAAGGTGATATGACTTGACCTCATTAAATTTTATTTTAATATACAAATATTGTTAATGAAAATACAATCTTAATGATTTATTAGATAAATACAGAACTATATGGTTATTACTACTTGATTAATCCCCAAATCATAATTTAATAATAACTTTTTAAATGATTATAATGGTTATAAAGTTACTTTGAATAATTAGATGAATATATGCTTATGTTATCCATATTTTGACAAAGGTCACTGAGGCTATTGAATGTTTTCGGAGAGTCAATAGCTTGGGTTGTGCACTTCTTGATTTTGGCAAAGTAACCACGACCACGAACATGGAGGAAAAGTTGATGGAGAAAGGAACATGGAGAAATAAATGAACTCCAATGAGCACGATGAAACAAAATCTTATTAACAGATTTGACCTTATATTAGCCTAATAATAATTGGAGATCGTACTAGATACTCATTGATAATGGTATTGATGCATTTTAATGCAATAATAATTGTTTTATGGGCGAAGAATATTAGATTGATTGTTTGTGCTTGCTTTAAAATAATATCAGATATATTCATTCGCTATAGTCAGGTGTCCAATCCGTGGCGATCTAGATTAGTCGGAGGCTAATAACCCCGGATACTATGGGGCAACCAAAAAAAATATAAGATATATTCATTCACGCGCTTGCTCTCTATTTGATGCATCAAATTCATCCCATATGTTTATCTTATATCTCTAATTTATGCTAAGGATACATACCTAATGATTTGTCTTATGTAATATTAATATGCTTTGAACATGTTGACCTATGTTTAGCATGTTCTTTTGTGTTTCTTGATCTCTCCAGATTTGTTGACCTAGATTCCTATAGTATTTCATTTGGGTCTTTCATCACAAAAAAAATATGAAATACATATTGATGGATAGGGCTCCAAGAATGTATTTTTGTAGACACCTAAAAAGTCTCAATCCAAGATGTCTGTAAAGATAGATGATTGAGATAGCAAACCAATATCATGTTTTTTTCGGGAGCAGCATGACTATATTATCAAATAGAAATGATCAAACTAATTCATGAAATTTAGGTCAACAGTAGAAGCCTTTGTTTTATCTTTCAAATGAACTAGGGCCAACTTAAAATGTTCTATGTAGTGCTTGATCTGGGCATCACAAGTCTCATAGAAATTTGTTAGTAAAAAATTGTCCATGGCTAATATAGGAATTTTTGGGACCTAATGGCAACGAAGGATTTTATATGTCAAACTTGTAGAGTATGGTTTTAAGGAAAATTAGGATCACATGGATCAGAGCCATTTACTTAAGTTATAAATTCTGCAATAAATGTCTGTAAAATCTATTTAGTACAAAAAAGAGTATGCAATCGTATTTATGCCATGATTATTATGTTGTTATGCATTGTTTATTATACAATCAAATCATTTAGTTGGGGTGCTATTGATGCATGTCAATTTTAACTTATTTTGCACATCATATTTAGTTATTTTTTTATTAATTTGTTCATGAGATGCATAATTTTACACAGATTTTTATTTTAATTTTGTTGACTTAGTATCTACCCAAGATTTATTGTTTTTGACAGATGTAGAGAGAAAAGGCTTAGGGAAACAACACAAAAATGATCGACAAATAATTTTTGCATTTATAGAAAATTTTGCATCACGATCGTGATGGGCAATGTCATGACCGTCTACAAAATTTTAAAGAAAAAAAATCTGAAATTTGTCATGGCCCTGATGGGCAACATCACGATAGTGATCGAAAGGAGCATATTGAAGACCCATATTTTCACATATCGTTAACAGCATATCACGAACAAGCTTATCAATATCGAGAGTTTTAATACTCTTTTTTTTTCCTGTCGTGAATTCGTATCATAAAATCGTATGTAAAATCGTAGAGTTTAGTTCCACTAAATTTATTATAAAATAATTATTATATACCTTTAGCATAAACTATTACCCTAAAAAAATTTAAATATTTGTATTTACAGACCTAAAAAAATAAAAACTACTATATTTTTTTACAAAAATAGGAAAAATAATTGTCTTTAGTTTCAAGTAAAAAATATAAAAGGATTTACTTGTTCTAAAATACAAAAAACTCATTAATTATTAAATATCTCTAAGCAATATATATATATTGCTTAGAGAATTTTAATTTTAATGAGTTTGTGTGTGTGTGTGTGTGTGTGATTGAGATTCTTATGGATGAAAAAATTGTGGGTGCCTATATAAGTGATAGTCTCATTTATTTCTCCATTTTTCTTCAAAATTATCCTTCAAATTCTAATTTTTGTTCTATATAATTGAATCTAGATTTTACTGTAAAATTTGTGATTTCAGTCGATTTTATCGATTCTAACGAATTAATTCGTGAATCTAACCAAGTCTACTCAAAATTACAATTCTACTACGATTTGAATCAAATTTATGAGGTAAACTCTTACGAGTTTACGATGTGATTCGCGATATTGACAAGCTTGATCACGACCATGAAAGCAACAAATCACGGGCCATAAAAGATCAATTCACGATGAGCGAAGTGTAAGCATTGAAGTGTCACAATCATGAAAGCCAATCATGGGTCGTGAAATATGAAGAATTGAAAACATGGCTTCGGTCACGGTTGGGAAATCCAATTAACACGTCGTGAAAACACGAGCATCGGAGGACATAGTTTCGGTCATTGGTCGTGAAACCCATTGTCACTTTTGCAAAATCCGATTTACAGAATTTGTTTTGAACCATTTCTCTAACCACTCTTATTCATTTCGTACCCAACCCCAAGATAAGATGATTTTTTATTAAATTTCATCCAAAAGAGGAGTTTAAGATAGAGTTAAATCTTGAAATTTTTTATTTCATCCCTCCTCTACAAATAAATCCTTTCCTCATTCTCTCTCTCCCAATCTCTCCATGATTTTCTCCCTTGTGGCTGAATCCTCTTGGTTCTCGATTCTTCCTCCCAAGCCAAATAGCTGCTAGTGCTAATGCTATAAAGATTCTCCAAGAAGATCATAAGCAAGAAGAAGGATGATGTGATGCATTCGTGAGAAGGATTGCTACTGAATTCTAAAGTTACACATTAATTTCTTTTCTTTTTGTGAGATGAACTATTTCACTTTTCCATAATGTGTAATTCTTCTGTGGAGTAACTCTATATTTGGGAGTTTGTGAACCCTATGTTATATTGAATTTCTTAATAAATTGTTTCTTTTAGAACATGAATGCTATTCGTAATGCTTTTTCTTCTATGTGATGGTTATGGAATTTGTTATAGAATACTTTGTGTAGTTAATTTTATCTTTTCGAGCATATGAAGAAATTGATCTTTGCAAATAAGTCAGAGCATCTCATGTCACAATCTGGACACTCATTTGATAGTTTCAATTGTGTGGTATATTAAGTTGGACCTAATTAGGCGACTAACATTTAAAGTTTTGTACCATTCATGTGTCTTATATTAGGATTGAATTAGGGTTGATTTATTCAAACATCATTATTAATTTGAATTTAAGATGAGTAACTGCTAAACTTAGTTCTTATCTCATCTCATTTTTCTTTTAATCAAATAAAAAAATATTTCAACTTGGATTTTTTCTCTATCACTTTGGATTTTAATAAATTCAATCACAATAATCCTCATGAGAACGATAATCTTTATTACTTGAGCAATCAGTATACTTGTTAGCTTTTCTATTATTGTTGGATTTTATGCATCAAGTTTTGACGCTATTATCGAGGACTTTTGTTATTTTATTCATTTAATCTCTATTGTTGGTTTAAGAATTATTCTTCTATTTTCTTTTTTACTGCTTTGTGACTAAGCATATTGAAATAAGATAAATTTGCAATTCCCTCTCTAGATTCGTTGAGCAAAGGAAAAGCCTTAGCATCCAAGACACATAATACTAGAAGCTCGAGGGCTCAATTGAAATTTGACCCTGAGATCGAACACACTACTCGATAGCTAATAAAAAACTCAAGGAAGATCAATTGAAATATTGCCTCTAACTCTTCATAAGAAATCAAAGGGATACCGACTGAACTAGATAGGGGACTAACAAAAGAAGTGCTCGCGATGGAAGATTTCGATCACCCTTGATGCATGCTTATTTTAATATGTTTTAGGACATGCATGATGCATGATTTTGATTCATTTCACGTTTGCATGCATCTATTTAGTTCTATTTTTTTTCATATTGTTCGAGTCATGGTTCTACTCTTGTTGATGTTAATTTTGGAGGAAATCAACTCAAGAGAAGTTTCAAGGGCTAGAATCGATGGGAATCAGATTACAAGTTCATCACGGGCCGTGACAAACCATTATGGGTCATGATAATGGTATAAAAGGAGCAGTTCAATCGTCACGAGCCATTACACAGCATCACGACCCATCTAGAGGCCAGTGCAATTTCAACCCAGGAGTAACGGGCTGTTATGGTGTATAACGGGCCGTAATGAAGAAGGTGACGATCGCAACATCCATATTACGCCCCTTGCCGAAGCTCCCAACCGTCAATTCAACCTATCACGGGTCGTTACATCCAATTACGGGCCGTTACATGTGATATCATGAGGCGTAAGAGCGTATCACGACGTTTGCCGAAGTGATGCCAAGCTACAGTGGAGGATGTTACAGGCCGTGATGATTCATCACGGGCTGTAAGCGGATGAAATCGCCCCGGGAAGCAGACCTGCACACGATTTACTGACCGTCATATATGTCACGGGCCGTGATGAGATCAGAGGTGGTCAGTTGAATGTCACGAGTTGCAACTCAGTGTTACGACCTCGATAGAGCAAAACAACACTCCAATTCAACCTGTCACGGGGCGTTATTCAATGTTACGGGTCGTGACGATGTCCAGGAAATCAGCAATTGCAACATTACGAGCTGTCGTGCATGGTCACAATCGTTCCAGTGGGCAGCAGAGCAGCGATTCAAGTGTTACGGGGCATGACAATTGGTTACGGGTCGTAAGTCAATGATGACACCGAGAAGCCGCCCATCTGATCATGACTTACAGGCCATGAAGATCTGTTACGGGCCATGAGGTATGAATACTACTCAGAAATTGTTAACTTACGGGCCATTATGGAGCTTCACGGGTCATTACGACGCTACGGGATTACGGTTTCAAAGTTTTTCACGAGATTTGACGGTCAGGAAGAAGTGTAATTGATCTGAACCCTTGAAGGACTGATTAAGAGATATTTTTAAAGAGTATAAAAGACTTATATAGGATTTTATCATGACCGTTGATGGAGAAAATGTTGATTGGATCCGAAGGTTATGACGAACCCCTAGTTTTGGAGCAGAGTATAAAAGGATATTTTCAGAATATTGAGAGGACGACTGGCTACGAATTGATTCAACCCTTGGAGAAGAGAAGACAAAGGCTCGAGGACCTGGATTGGAGGAAGAACGGTGCATTCGCTGGAAGATTGCTCGACTTTGTCCTTAGTATTCTTTGTAATCCTTTGTTTTTCTGAGATGATCTTTTTATGTTGTTTAGTTATGAACAGTTTTATTAGTGAGTAGTTCATTTTTGGGAGGTTGTGAACCCTAATGTTTATTGGATAATCTTATAAATTATTCCTTTTGAATATGTGATGTGTTTTTAATGTTGTTTTTCCTCTGAGATGATCTTGAATATTTTTTATTAACTGGTTAGTGAAAAAGAGTTTTAAGATCTGATTTGTAGGAAGGATTGATCCAGAAATATAAGTCTTACCATTGCATATCACAGCTTGAATACTTGTTTAAGATTTAGGTTGTGTGGCCTATTGGTGGGTCTTGTTTAAGCAATCAATAGCTTAGGGCTGCAGCACAATATTGCATCTTAATTGAGGATTTATATGAGATGGATTTGTTTGAACATCCTTAGTAATTCTGAAATTAAGATAGGTGATTGCACCTGTTGAGGGGATCACACCTTTAGCATACCTAGTCCATCATTAGGAATAATTCGTGCTTAACTAAATCGAATCAACTTAGTGGTGAACAAACCCTTGCATAATCCATCTCTTGAATTCACCTAGTCAATTATCACATCTATACTTCTTCTTCTAATTATTTTCTTAGTTTCTGTCCATAACATTTAAATAAACATTCATTAAACCGAGTCTCCCAAATCACCTTAGAATTGATTAAGATAATTCATAACAATCCTCGTGGGAACGATATCCCTTCTCATCTTCTATATTACTTGTGCACTATCAGTATACTTGTTGGCTTTTCTTTTGCACTGCTGGATTTTACGCATCAACCCTATAAAGGGAAGTCTCTCTATGCTAATAGCTCCTATAGCATCATGCCATACCATTGTGTCGAACCCCAGAGGCTATGAGGATGAGTACTTCTCTACCATAATTATATAATAACTCACCTAAAAATTGTAATGACCTCGCTTTGCATTAGCGAAAATTGTTTCAAGATAAATAATTGATGGACTAAAAAAATGCAAAGTCTTACTAAAATATATCAAAAAATATTTTGCTCCTATGATCAAGTCATTAGTCATTCTACTAGTGTGCATCTTCTTGTATGATCCTTGATAATTGACCTCACTTTGGCTCTCGTATTCTTAAAATATCAATTTTATGTCATTATTAAACTGATAAGTAGTTAATAGAAATTAACAAACTTATTAATTGTTGTTTATGTCCTACAAAACCCATCGGTTGTGCTCTATGTTTTGATGATTTAGGCATAAATGCTATATTTTGTTTGTTGCGATAGATCACTTTTTCACTTTTTGTCACTCCTACAAATAAGAAAAATTACAACACATTATTTTAAGATTAGAAAATATATCCCTATTTTATACCTTTTACAACTTACCAATACTCACATAATCAAGCCCAAATTACATCCCTAGGTATCGTTGTTGCCATTTTCCGCTTCCATTATTACCATCCATTGCTTTAATTGCAGCTCCACGATATTTATAGAGGATAACACTCAACCGACGAGAAGACACCGATGAAAAAAGCTTTTTCATTGTCACTTAAGAGAGACCTTCTTTAAATTTAAATTTGACCTATGAAAAAAAAACATTAGTCAATGTGATAGCAAATCTAAATTATTGAATATTCAAATATTTACCCTGAAGTCATTGTACATGACTACTTTCAAGAGTTATTGAACATAAGTAATGTCATCGTTTTTAACAATCATCCAATAGAGGTTCAGTCGCATATTTTAGAAGGTTAAAATTTTTTGAGACTATCATATTTGAATTTCCTTTCATATTTGATAGATTTAGATAGTTTGTCACCCAAATCTGCATTGCTCATTTTTTATCATTTGATGGCTCAACAGTTGATGAACTTTCAACTCTGCATTTATCTTTTCCATGCAATGTCCAATCTAAGTAATTCAAGCAAAAACCTTATTTTATACACACACACACACACACACACACACACACACACACACACACACACATATATATATATATATATATATATATATATATATATATATATCCATTTCCACATAAAATATTGTTTCACATTTTTCACATGGACAACAAAAATGACCAAGGGAATCAGCTGCATTTTGCTCTCCATATGCAAATTTGAAAATTTCATTTACTCCATTTTAAAAATCATCAGCCATGTAGACATCTTCATCTTTCCAACAAAAAGTTTAACTTTGACCGGGTCTCATTGTTCCTAGAGAGTTGATCAATTATATGTGTTTTAGCCTGATAGCAAAAACAAAAATGTTTAAATTGCATGTTCAAAAATGTTTAAATTGCACGAAGAGCTTTATGCATGTTGACTTTAACACATTTTTCACAACATATTTAGTTAATTTTTCGTCAGTCTTTGCATATCATGCATCATTTTAATTGGTTATTTGTATCTATTTATTTTAATTTATAAAACTATCAAATGTTTTGATGTTTATGTTTAGGGAGCATGAGGACTAAGAGACGAAGCCAACAAAAAAATGCACTCAATTTAGAGTTTAAAACGAAGCCGAAATCACAATTTCAAGATGCTAAAATGGACTACCAATCTCGGTCATGACCGTGAAACACCAAAAATGAAGTTTTGCTCATATCACGACTATAGCATCAATGCTATGGCTACATAGTTAAAAAGTTAAATATCACGGCCATTATATATGATTTCACTGCCATGTCAGACTATTTTATCGTGAAATCCTTTACGTAGGTAGTGAAACGAAGAAAACATCATCAAAGCTTCGCCCATGGCCGTGAAATTGCTTTCACGAGCCATGGATATTATGAAGATCAAATTGGTTTTGTCTCGATCACGACCGTGAAATCTCTATCGCGGCTATGGAATTAAAATTTCAGAAATTGAAGTCAAACTATTTTCTTACAATCTTATCAAAGTTCTAAAGTCCACTTAAGAATAATTTTTTTTGGTTGATTATTTATCAAAAAAAGGAGTTAGAGATGAAGTTAAATCCTAAAATAATTGGAATTACCCTAAACTTTACAAATATAGCCTTGGATTGACTCTCCCCACTCTCTCTTGCATTGATGTTGGATGCTAGATGATGAAGAAATTCACTTAATATCAAGAAGAAGGATAGAAGTGTGGTGCATTCATAAGAAGGTTGTGCTGCTGACGGCATTGTTGAAGTTCAATTCTTAATCCTTTTCTCTATTATTTGAGATGAACTATTTTTCCTATTCTTCGTTGTTTAATTTTTATATTATGATGTAGTTTGTTTATTAGGAAATTTGTTCAAACCTAAGTTATATTGGATTTCATTAATGAATTATTTTTCTTTAATGTTTTTTTTTCTTGGTGTGGTGATTATGAAACTGATTATTGACTGCTTAGTATAATTAGTTTTAATCCTTCTAATTAATCTTTAAAATTAAGCCAATATGATTCATTTCATAATCTATATTACTCGTTCAAAAATTTTGGATTGTGTGACCTATCAAATTGGACTTGATTAAGTGGCTAGCAGTTTTAAAATTGCAATGTTAATGCATCTTAGTTTAAGTAATTTAGGGTGGATTTGATTAAATGTCCTGATTAATCTAAAGTTGAGATATGTCGCTGCACTTTGTTTTGGGAGTGACAATTTAGGCAAATCTTATTCCGTCCGTAGGACAATCTGTGTCACTTAGATTGAATCTGACATAGCAGCAAAACAACATCCCTAAGCTCCCAAATTTTTTTGTTCTTATCTCATCCTATTTCATTTGGTTAATTTTATCTTTTTTTTAAGCATTTGTTAGTTGGATAAAAACCAATCTTTGTTACAACTTGATTATTTTCTCTATCAACTTCTAGAAATTAGATAGGTTATGTTGCATTAGTCCTCATGGGTTTGACATTCTACTCATACACTTCATTACTTGAATGACTAGTGTGCTTGCTAGTCTAACTAGCTCGCATCAAGTTTTGGCACCGAGTCAAGGTTGTCAAAAAATAATTTTAATACTAAAAAACTTATGTTTTTACGTTTCTAGGGCTCTAAACGAGTTGACTCGGTCTAAAATCAGAAATAGCGATAAAATTGATCCTAAATACGTTTCAACTCGTAAAATCATGTAAAAATGTCTTTTCGTACGAGTTAAATAGTGAATTCGGCGATTTTGTTACATATCTTCCCTATTGGTTTTTTCGTTTGAGAGTTGGCAAGATGTGCTGGTCTATATATCTTCCAATTGATGTCAAGTTTTTGTTTTGCAGTTTTAATTGTCTTCTTTTTATCTCTTTTTTTTACCTTCTTTTTTTTCTTGTATCATTTTCACTCTATTTTTTTTCTAAATTAATCATATTAAAAATGTTAAAACTATGATATTTTAATAAATTGAAATATGATAGCAACAAATAGTTACAATAATATAATATTATTGAAGTGATTTATCAATATTAAATTGCTAATATTTTCTTTATTATTCATTCTTTGGACTATAATACTTAAATAAAATTAAATAACATTATGAAGTATGAACAATATAATATAAGGAACACTATTTGATTTTGTATAGAAATTATGCCGATGATGACAACAAAATAATAATACTTCATAAAAAATTTCATATAAAGAATATGGTAATTATTTTATACATTTATTTATTAGTAAATGAAATTTATGAGTTTACTATAGAAAATTACGAGAACTTGATTGAATCACTATGTACCTTAGAAAGCTTAGAATGGATTACGGTTGTTGAATATTTTATGAACTTGTGATTAATCACATTTGATATATCGATTTATCATGTAATTTTAGTTTTGTTAGATATTTATAATCATTTTTATATCATTTTGACACACATTATCATTAAACTAATACTACTAAACTCTAAGTATTTACGTACCGATTTTAGATACGAATCTATCCCCTCTAAAATGAGTTTACGTAGACACTCGAATTTGACAACCTTGGCACCGACTAAACACAACTTGATCAACATCATGTTGTGTTAGTTTTTCAGGATATATGAAAATTTCATGTTTCTTTTTATGTTGTGTTAGTTTTTCAGGATATATCTTCTATACACAACTTGATCAACATCATCAACTCATTAAAAGTTGATGGGAGGATATACTACCAATTGGTGGACTACACTACATGTAATTTATCTGACGATGAGAAAAGTTCAAGTCCCGAAAGAAAGTCTTCCAATTGAAACCACCTCCAAAATCGAAGACACTTCTATCAACAATTGAATCAAAATTTCAAATGCAAGAAACAATGATTAATAACTTAATGAAGTAGGTGGAGGAATTAGAAGTTCACAAGAATGAGTTTAACGGGGCTCCTCAACATAAAAGTGCTATGATAGCTTGAAATAAATACATGAAGAAAAGATGCAAACTAATTGCAATTTTGAAAGAAAAAATTCAACATACAAGACCAACGCATCCACAACTTAGAAGCTCAGTTGGTACAGTTGACGAATCAGCAAAGGTTCATGAAGAAATCTTTCTTCCTCCACAGTTGTCAAATCATCAAATCAAATTCGAAGAGATGGAGAAAAAAGTTTGTGCTGTGGAGGAACAAGTTGCACAGTTTTATTGTCAAAATACTAAATCTCAAAAGGGCAACAACGAGGAGAGCTCAACAAATATATCTTGTTCATGACACTATCAAAAAATCCATATCAAAGAAGATGGAGGCCTTAAAGAAATTTACAAAGAAACATGGACTAGACAGTGGCGTGTTATGGAAACAAGCAAATACATGATTGAGGATGGACAAGTCCAACGGAAGAGCTTGCTTTGTTGGTTTCAACCACCATGACAACATTGTCTCCAAACTGTTCACTACAAGAGAAGAGGAGCACCCCATCGACATCTGAGACACCACGCACATGTAAGCAACAGAGACCAAAAAGCTCAACATTAAGAAAAAAAACATCATAACTTAGAATGCCAAAACAAGGATAAATATTAACTTCATGAACCCAAGAAGATAAAGTGGAAAAAAGTTGAAGGAAATTGACTTCATATAACATATCACTGAAACTCATCATAATGGACATTGTCGATCACATCAACTACTCTCACTTGTTAAAGAATAATCCCTAGCCTTCCTAAAGGGGAGGCAATTTTGAAGTTGGGTCCTCACATTCTCATTTCTTTGAGTACTTAAGGAGCACATCGATATCTTGATTTATCGCATGCACAACTACCACATCAGACATGAGCACTATAAAGCATCTCTTCCATCGTCGTTGCCGCCTCATTAAGACTAGCTTGGTTTTGTCTTTTCGTTTATTTTTTTCTTTTCTTGTAATCTTGGTTATTGACTTATCATATTATGTCTTCTTCTTTTTTTAGCTTCAACATCAAGATGTTGATTCATCACATGCACAACTACCACATCAGACATGATCATTATGGAGCGTCTCTTCCACCGTCGTTGCCGCCTCATCAAGACTAGCTTGGGTTTTGTCTTTTCCTTTGTTTTGTTTTCTTTTCTTCTAGGTTATTGACTCATCATATTATATCTTCATCTTGTTTGAGCTTTAACACTAAGGATAATGTTTGATTCAATTTTGGGTGAGTTTGCATTAGCATGCATCATGTTTGCTTTAGCATTTTTTTTTGCACTTGTTTTGATTTTTTTGTCTGCATGCTTGCTTAAGTATTGCGTACTTTGATGAAAATTTTAAAAAATACAGTTAATATCTTACTAACCTTTGCTAACATCTAACTATCCCTCAGGTAAAATTCAAGGGCATGTTATAGTACTGAATACTATAGTCTGATTCTTGTTGATTAGAACTACGAATTATTAGATGATAATCTTGTTCAGTCATATTTTATTTTATTTTCTTTACCCTTGATGGTAATAGCATTTTTATTGAATTTAAAATTATTTTGTGAGCTTATTAGACAAATGAAAAAAATAGTATGTTGAAAGGAGATAAATAATATTGAAGAAAAAAATGAAATAGTTCAAAATTCGAAAGTAAAAGGAATTGAATGGATATTTAGGTACTATTTGGAACCTTGGTGAGATGCTCTTGTGATAAACATATCAGAGGGATATATGAGGAAAGTATTCGTCTATAGGATGATGATTTTTTTAATGTGCCTTGAGGCTTATTTGAGAACAAGCAAGATTTTAACCTTGGAAAAATTTATTACATGTAGATTTGAATACATTTTTCATAGCATATTTAGTTCATTTTTCATTAGTTTTGCATTTCATGCATCATTTTATCAGGTTTTTTGTATTGATTTCTTTTAATTTACAAAACTATCCAATCTTTTGATTTTTGATATCTATGAAGTACTGGATGAAGAAATGAATCGAACAAAAAAAAGTTGCACTCATTTCGGAGTTAAAATGAAGCGTGAATCACAATTTCATTATGCTGAATGGACTACCAGTCTCGTCGTGACAAATATTTTTACTGCCACGAAGCACCAAATGAAGTTGTTGCTCAAATTGGGGTCGTAACATTAGTGTTAAGGCTTGAGTTAAATGGTTGAATATCACGGACATGATAGACCTTGAAATGGTCTATCATGTCCGTGATATTCAACCATTTAACTCTGTAGCCTTAACACTAATGTTTCACGAGCATGAAATGAAGAAAACATCATTGAAATGTCATTCACAATTGTGAAATCCTTATCATGGGTCAGTAAATGAAGAAAGCATCGCTAAAGCCTTGGTCACGGTCATGAAACTGTTTTCACAGGTTGTGACAATATGAAAATCAAATTGGACCATCCAGGTCATGTCCGTGAAAACCAAAATTTTAGAAATTGAAGTAAAACTATTTTCTTAACCAATATTATCAAATAGTAAAGTCCACTTTAAGATAAAGCAATTATTATTAGATTTTTTTTATCAAAAAGAGGAGTTTGAGGTGAAATTAAATCCTGAAAATTTTGAGTTACCTTCAACTCTATAAATAGAGCCTTGGACTCTCTCTCCACGATCTCTCTTGTGTTGATGTTGCCATATGCTGAAGAAATTTTGTTGAGATCAAGAAGAAAGTTAGGAGTGTGGTGCATTCGCTATAAGGTCGTGTTGCTAATCACATTGCTGAAGTTCATTTCTTAATCCCTTTTCTCTATTATTTGGAATGAACTATTTCCCTATTCCTCGTTGTTTAGTTTTATATTATGTGTTAGGATCTAATCCTGATATGTTGAAGTTTGAGAGAGATTAGATTAGATTTTATCTTATCTTATCTTATCTTATCTTATTATCTTATCTTATCTTAGGCTGATCGGATAAGGATTAGTTAATTAGTTTTCTAATCAAAGTTAAACTTCTTGTATTATAAAATCCCCTATGCCGATCAATAAAACATATGAATTGAGTTCACGTAAAACTATTTCCTACCCTGTTTTCTTCCTTTGTTCTTGTAGCAGCACGCTGGTGATTGGTTACTGGGTCAACAGTTGGTACCAGAGCTTGGTTTGAGTCCCGGCACCGGCGCCGGCCGGGCGTTGGCATTGCCATCCCCCGACGCGTGTAGGCCACGGTGTTGCTACAGTATGAGTAGGGACTCATCGGTTCCTTCGACGGTGCAACAGTAGAGAAGAGCCTTCGACGACGCAGCAGTTTGGAGAACTCATTTCATTGACTACTCCCAACGCTGGAGAGCAGGAAGCTGAATTGACAGATGACGGCACGGCGCTGCTAAACACGGAGGCGTGCGGACATTCAGGAAGACATACGCGGATGGGAGGAGAACGCTCAGAGGTTCCAGGTGTTCAGGGCTGGGGTCCTCCAGGAGCGTCACTGGTTCGAGAGCAAGTATGTCCTGAAGAAGCACCAGAGACAAGGTCGAGCTTGTTACCTTGGGAGCAAAAGTTCCTATCGCGCCGCTGCCGCTAGCACGGACGTGCTCACTGCCGGCGCAGGCTGAGGAGTTGCTGAGCAAGAGGAAGAGACGACAGAGGCAGCAGACTCTACGTCGACGAAGGCAGAGGATGACACCTCTGTTGCTGATCCACGGTCATCTATTCCCTCCATCGAGCAGAGAATGATGCCGCGTAAGAACGAAGATGGAATCTACTGCATCATAGTTGAGAAGGAGGGTTTCTCTACTGTCGACGACAAGTTGCGTTGTATGCATGCATGCAACGTAGAATTCACGTGGACAACAAGAAATAAGTTGGTTGTAAGTATGATATGCTCGACCCCTCTTTGAATTCCAGGAACACGTAGAAGGCGTGGACGACGAATGGGGACTCCATCAGTGCCAAAGGTAGAAGTTGAGAAGGCTCCAGAGGTCGCGGAGAAGGAGAAGGCCAAGGCGGCGCTGAAAAGAGACCGGCAGGGAAGAAATCTGAGCATGGCAAAGCATGTGCTTCAGATGCGTGACTGACCGCCGATGGAGATGAGGAGAAGGACATCAAGGGACGTCGTGTGGTGTACGGAAGAAGCCCAGAACTGGTGCGGCTGCAGCATCAAGCACACACTCAACATCGGCAGTTGCGCTCGGGCAGAAGAAGAGTTGAGGTGGTAGAGGAGCATCATAAAGAAGAGGACATCACCAAGGATGGAGAAGGTCATCTCTCTCATGTAAAGGCGTGCGAAGAGGAAGGGCGCTAGCGTATCCTTCAGAATGTCGAGGTCACGAAGAAGCGCTAGGAGCGGGATGCTGTAGCTGCGGAAAATTCTTTGTGTCGGCAGGTTCTAACGGGGATGGCGCACACTCAAGATCTGAGGCAGAAACGATGTCGAACACGATGTTGTAGGATGGAGGCCATACCCGTGCCGAAGGACTGACACGATGCTACATTCGATCGACGTTGCTGCGCATGACACTGGTTAGGTGAGCCTACTTGTAGGTGGTCGAGTTCATCGATTGTGTGTAGATGATCAACCAATGGACGATGAGAACTACGTGGGATCTACCTGTGGGTGGTCGAGTTCATCGACTGTGTGTCGATGATCGATCAATGGACGTAGAGGACTATGCAGGGTGCATAGTCAGCGTGCACATCAGGAGGGCAGCAAGGTGGTGGGTCGCAGTATGCGAACATCAAGGCCGATCCGATCTGAGGAGCGTAGCAGAACACTAGGGCGAGGGGTTGAAAGTGTGCGACCTGAGCAAGAGGACGCCGGAAGAAATACTCGTGTGTCGATGATTGATCATGAGGATTATGCAGGGTGCATAGTCAGCGCACATATCAGGAGGACAGCAAGGTGGTGGGTCGCAGTATGCGAACATCAAGGCCGATCCGATCCGAGGAGCGCAGCAGAACTCTAGGGCGAGGGGTTGAAAGTGTGCGACCTGAGCAAGAGGACGCCGGAAGAAATACTCGAAGGACCGTAGTAGTTTCCCTCTAGCCGAAGACCAGATTCAGGATTGACCGCTATGACAAGTTCCTCTGTAGTGTTAAAGTAATGTCAGGATTAAGGAGGAGTATGTTAGGATCTAATCCTGACATGTTGAAGTTTAAGAGATATTAGATTATATTTTATCTTATCTTATCTTATCTTAGGCTGATTGGATAAGGATTAGTTAATTAGTTTTCTAATCAAGGTTAAACTTCTTGTATTATAAAAACCCCTCAGTTGATCAATAAAACATATGAATTGAGTTCATGTAAAACTATCTCCTCCTCTGTTTTCTTCCTCTGTTCTTGTAGCAGCGACGCCGGTGATTGGTTATTAGCCAACAGTATGGAGTAATTTTGTATTAGAGAATTTGTTGAAACCCTATGTTAGATTGGATTTAATGAATTGTTTCTTTTAAATAGCTTAAGTTGCATTAGTCCTTGTGGGTTCGACACTCTACTCATACAATTTATTACTTTAACGACTAGTGCGCTTTCTAGTGTAATTAGATTCATCAATGCTTAAATATTTTTATTTAATTTAGCTAACATGCTTAAATGCTCCAATCTAGAGCTTTTATTTGTTTCTTGTAGTAAAAAATATGGAACAACTAAAAAATACTAAGATGATGGCATATTAACACAGAATTTGATGCAAGTGAATGGCCCATAATAATTGTATGATTTGGTTAACTAGAGAAATAGAGGGAACTTAATTCTTCTATCTTTATGAATTGAATAACATTGTGACCTTTGCTAGTTTATGACTAGCTTCTTTGTTAATTGACAGTGAGGTAGGCGGAGTGCACGTGGGCTGTGGGCTAGCGGCAGGAGCACAAGCTCGATGCTCGTGCGGACGTTGCAAGCACAACCCTTGCATGGACGGTGCAAGTGCAGCCCCTACACGGACGGTGCAGGTGCAGCCCCTGCACGAGCGCAATGCACACGTGGACACTACCAGTGAAGCCCCTGCGGAAGCATAATACATGTGTGGATGTTGTGGGTGGAGCCCCCGCATAGACATACGAGTGAAGGCCCCACGATGATGCAAAAACCCACATGGGATAAGGGTTTGAGAAGGTGCAGGACTGCACGGGCACAGGCTCAAGCAATGCACAGGAGCAATGCCCGCACAAGCAAAGCAGCCCATGCATGGATGATTACTTATGACCATTAAGAGGGAATTAAAAGATAGGAAAATGGAGAGGAAAAAATTATAGAGAGGAGAGGAAAAAGTGTTACCGAGTTAGTGTGAAGTCTGATCCAAGCTCTAGTGAGCTAAAAGAGGTCCAATTTGGCAGCCCGGGGCAAGTGGTTACGACCATGGTAGCAGAGGCGTGATTTGGTCTAGAAGAGAAAGAAAAGAGGAGGGGGATCAAGGATTTCACACGAATTAGTGAGCAAATGTTTGATCATTAATTCCTCACTAAATATTAGTTAATATAACTGAAAATTTGTTATTAGAAAGTTAATTATTGATTATTCCTGTGCAAAGATTTGCTCGCTAATAGCGAACAAATTATTTGATGGGTAATTTCATAGCGAAATTGCTCGTGAAATACTTAAATTTCGTAAGGAAATTGCTCGCGAAAATACTTATTTGATGGGTTTTCTCGCTAATTTCATTTTTCTTAGTGCTTTTCTTTGTTTTTGTAGCTTATATATTCATTAATAACGGGTTTACCATATGTTTAAATTTCAAAAATAAGTTCATAATTTGCAACTATTCTACACTGTTAAATTATGTTATTGTGGACTTTATCAATCTTACTATACACCCGCGCGCGCGCGCGCGCACACACACACACACACACACATATATATATATATATATATATATATATATATATATAT
>LTAE01001788.1:0-15757 GCA_001647135.1 Pontederia paniculata | reverse complement strand
TATAATATGATTTCAAAATCATAGATTGAAATGGCAATCCCATCTTTTTAAATATTATATTTCCGAAGTCTTTTTAATAATACTAATTTTTTTCTGAATTTTAATATATGAATTGAAAATTTAAAAGGTCATAATTGAAAATTTTAATCTCGTTTTTTATAAGATATTATATTTTAAAATATTTTGGAAAGAAGCTAATTTTTCGTATTTCACAATTTATTCCATTTTAAAAAATATTGTCTATTTTAAAACTTAAATAACATTTTTACTTTAATCTTTGCAGTATTATTGTGACTAAGAATTTTCATTCATTTATCCACTTAATGCAATAAGTGTCATTTATCAAATTATTTGTCTCATTTTCATCTCATTCTCAAATTCAAATTACTATTCTTTATAGGAAAAAAAAAATATTGTTACTCTTTTGTTGGATATCATAATTTTAATCTCTAAAATTAAATTACGTAATTTGAGAACTATGACTTATATATAGAGTAGGATATAAAAATATAAAAGTTCTCTCAATAAATAACTACCTATTTTAATATCAAATGTTACATAAATATATTTAAATAATGAAAATATACAAATAATTATATTTAAAAATAATGATAAATATTTATATATTATATAAAGTTGTGCAAGTACAAGGGTGTTCCCTAGTATCTTGACCATTCAAAACAGTATTTATAGCTATTTGAGGAGGTAGATGGCGGAAAAATGTAGAGTAATTAATTGACAAATTTATTGCCAGAGGAATTTAAAAAAAAATAAGAAGGTCCAAAATCTACACAAGATAGGCCTAACACTTGAAGGATTGAAGATAAAAAAGTACAAACTTAATCTAATATTTTTTTAAGCAATTTGATCATAATAAAATGAACAATTAACATTGCACAATGTATAATGATATTTGAAGAGTATATTGATGAGAATTTATATATACTAATATCTTGATGGTTTGATTCATTATATGTAACTGTGGGAAGATAAATGACCAAAAGATGAGTATCATTCATAATGTAATTAATTGTCACATTCCATGGGAAAGGAACTAAAGAAAGAATGTATAAAATATTCACTAAAAAGATAGGTCTAATACTTGAAGGAGAGACAAACTTCTTTTGATTATCAAACCTTTAATGCTTCCATAACTATCTAAATTTATCTATGTTCTGTCTTATCTATAAGCTACACTTGAAGAAAAAAATATTTCATACTAGTAAATATTCTTTGCTCTTTGCAAGATTATTATACTATCTATTATATACTGTAAAATTATTTATCTTACTGTAATGATGATAGTTTTTTAAAGAAGTTAAACAAATTTAATTTTGAAGAAAACAAATTTAATATGCATATATTGTCACTAACAATCTGTAATATCACATCACAAAGTTAAATAAGACATCAAAGCACCCGCATTTAAGGTATTTCCACTTCTTTTTCAAGAATTAAACAATAATGAATTGCAAAATATTTGATATAACCTACTTGTATTTTTATGTACACATAGACAGTCAATTTAATAAATATGAATTGAATGAAAAAAATAAATATATAGGAAATAAGATGCTCATTGAAAGGAAACGGGAGACTAATATAATTTAAAAATATAGAAAACGATGCATCTATTGAACAACTCTAAAACCTAGCAACAAAGTCATTATCACAAAGGCCAAAGGGATTAGTTATCGGTAGAAAATCATATTCAATATTAAATAATCAAAAGTGATTAATTCATATTTGATGGAAATCATCATAATAACTTTATGAACAATACTCATATACAAAAAATATCCTCACTTTTAAAAATATCACATTTAACTATTTTGACAAAGTTTAAAAAAATTATAGCACAACTCGAATATAAAATATAACTTTATTTAATAATTATTACAATTTTATTCTTATGAATAATTTTGTAAGAAAAAAATTTCAAGAATGTCTTCAAGAACTTGGTGGTCTTAATATATCATTACCATAACTATAACCAATGAAATTAAATTATGCAACAAATTTAAGTAGTGATAGCATCCAAATGGAAAATTGAAGAACTTATTATTCTTTTCTAACAATTTGATCATAATAAAATTGACATTTAAAATTGAGAGTTTACTAATAAGTGCATATACACTGTTATTTGAAGAGTTTATTAATAAAAAAATCATAAATATTGATATCTTGATTATTCAAATAATTATTATTAACATTTCAATTGTATTTGGTTTGAATTTGGTTTCTGAATTAATCATAGTACCCAAATAATTTTTTTTAACATAAAAAATAAGAAAACTGAATCTGATATTTTTTTCTTACAATTTGATCATAATAAAATGAACGGTTAAAAGTTGAATAATTTATAACTATGTATATACTGATACTTTATTCATAAGAGTTTATAAATACTAATATTTTGATCATTCAATTAACAGTAATTTGAGGAGGTAAAGGGCCAAAAGATGCGTAGAGTAATTATTATCAAATTTAATGGAAGGAGAGTTAAAAAAAATAATGTCCAAGAAACTACAAAAAAATATAGGCCTAATACTTGAAAGTTCGAGAAAAAAAATATAAAAACTTAATCTAATATTTTTTTAGCAATTTGATCATAACAAAACGGACAGTTAAAGTTGAGGAGTTTGTCAATAAGTATTTACTGTAATATTTGAGGAGTTATATATATATATATACATATACATATATATATATATATATATTATTCTTCAAATTATAATTTATAGCTATTTTTGGAGGTAAATGGCCAAAAGATGTGTAGAGAAATTAATTGACATATTTATTGGGAGATGAAGTAAAAAACACTAAATGTCTGAAAAGCTATAAAAAGAAAGGCCTAATACTTGAAGATTCAAGATAAAAAAAATACAAAAAACTTAATCTGATACTTTTTTCTTGCAATTTGATCATAATAAAATGGATAGTTAAAATCGAAGTCTATTAATAATATATTTACTACATTTGAAGAATTTATATATTCTAATATCTTGATAATTCAAATCATTGTATAAAGTTATTTGTGGAGGTAGATGTTTAGAGTAATTTGATGGGTGAGAAATTAAAGAAATAAGAATGTCAAAAAAACTACAAAAAGATAGGCCTAATGTTCAAAATAAAATATTTAAAAACTTAATATATACCTCTTTCTAACAATCTGATCTTAATAAAATGCACAGTTAAAATTAAAGAGTCTATTAATAGTATTATACAGAGATATTTGAAGATAAGAACTTATATATACTAATATTTTGATCATTCAAATCATTATATTGTAGAATTATATAATTATTTGGGGAGGTAAATGGGCAAAAGATGTGTATAATAATAAATTGTCAAATTTATTTGGAGAGGAATTAAAAAAATGTCCAAAAATCTATAAAAACAAATAGGCCTATACTTGATGGCTCAAGATAAAAGTATTAAAACTTAATCTAACATATTTTTCTGACAATTTGAAGTGTCTATTAATAAGCATATATATACTAATATTTGAAAAGTTCATTAATAAAAAATTATACATACTAATACCTCGATTATTCAAATCATGATGAGTAGCTATTTGAGAAGGTAAATGACCAAAATATCTATTATCATTTATAGTGAAATGAATTATCACATTTGATGGGAGAAGAATTAAACAAAAGTTCAAAATTGTAGGTCTAATACTTGAAGGATTATAGATAGATTTATCTTTTCGTTTAGTTTTTATGTAAATGGTATATCACAAGATGATATTAATTTAAAATTTATAAAAAGAAGTTCTATTTAATTGAATCATTTAATAACATTGAATTATGTTGATACAACAAATGGAACATGATGTGTTAAAATTAAGTGGTAGGAATAAATGCTGGAATGTGAATTGTTGCAATTAAATTGTGTAAATGTTGGAGATAAGAGACGAAATGAAATAAAATTCTCAAAATGGAAAAAAAATAAAAAAAGAGAATCAGAATACCATAAAACAAAGTTATATATATATATATATATATATATATAAGGTAAAAAAATAGAAAGTAACGAAAGGTAAAAGAAGAAAGAACCATTTTTTGTGGAATTAGATATTTTTTTTTTCAGATACAATATACACGACATATGGATGCAAAAATTATTTTGGTCATATAATATTTTATTGAATTATATGGATTCAATAAATGGAATGTTAGGTGTTAGAATTAAATGACATTGTAGGAATAAATAATGGAATGTGAGGTGTTGCAATTAAATGGTTAAACTATTGGAGATAGGAGGAATCAACATAAATTTTTTAAAAATGCAAAAAAAAAAACACAAAAAAGAGAATTAGAATACTAAAATGAGAAGTTTGAGAAGATTATTTGTAAGAATTTATATATACTAATATTTTGATCATTCAAATCATAATTTGTAGTTATTTGGGGAGGTAAACGGTCAAAATATGTGTAGAGAAATTATTATTCGGGAAGTAGATGGGCAAAGGATGTGTAGAATAATTAATTGTCAAATTTATTGGACAGGAATTAAAAGAATAAGAATGTGAAAAAATCTAAAAAAAATAGGCCTATACTTGATGGCTCAAGATAAAAGTATTAAAACTTAATCTAACATCTTTTTTCTAAAAAGTTGAAGTGTCTATTAATAAGCATATATACTAATATTTGAAAGGTTTATTGATAAAAAAATTTATACATACCAATACCTCGATCATTCAAATCATGATAAGTAATTATGTGACGAGGTAAATGACCAAAAGATCTATATAATTTTTTGATGTAATGAATTGCCATATTTAATGGGAGAAGAATTAAAAAGAAGTTAAAAAAAGTAGGTCTAATACTTGAAAGATTATAGATAGATCTATCTATTTTTTCTAGTTTTTCTGTAAATGGTATATCACAAGATGATATTAATTTAGAATGTATAAAAAGAAGTGCTATTTATTTTAATCATTTAATAGCATTGAATTATCATCCAGCATTGAATTAACAATTTTGGCCTCTAGCCAACATAAAAAAACCTATAAATATGTGACCTCCACATCAAGTTCCAGCCATCCACTAAAGCCAAGCACAAGCAAGCCATTGCAATAGGCACAAGTTTATATACACATATGTCGATGGCACAAACAAATGTTTCGAAGTTGTTGCTCCTGGCCATGGCCATGGCAGCCGCGGCCCTGCTCGCTGGTTCGTCTACTGCGGGAGCCATTGAAATCTGTGGGGAGGACGCTACGAACCTGATTTTGCAGTGCCACAACTACGTGAAGAAGGATGGGCCAGAGGTGGCGCCCTCCCAGGCGTGCTGCAGCGAAGTGCAGAAATTCGACATAGTGTGCGTATGCAATAACCTCCCGCCGGGATTCGAAGAGGTTGTGAGCATGGAGAAGATCATCTTCGTCGCCCGGTCCTGTGGCAAGACGGTGCCCGGCGGAACCAAGTGTCAAGGTACGTACAAAGACCGGATGCACATACTTTGTATGACCACGTCCAGTTGTCCACCTGCATGGACCATTTCTATTAATTATTTTTATAACTTATTTTAAGCCGTATATTATATATTTTTACTAGTTGGTTAATCTTGGTGAGGTTAATTTTATCTTTCACTCATTGGCTCATATATATTTCAATGCTTGCAGGTTACGTTGTTCCCCCTGCGTGGCGTCGTTGAAAGTTCTATGGACGAATAAGAGAGATGTTGTAGTGCTCAATATTGAAGTTAAATAAATATATTGTTGGAAATAATTTGATCGATCTTGCATAGTGCTTTCTGTTTCTATAGCTATCAATCTATTGTCTTTGGCGTTAAATATTTTCTTCATCCTAAACATTTATAGTGGTCAAAGGAAATAATTTTGAATAAATATTGTCTTGAAAGCTCTGTACTCTTGCAAAGAGTTGGAAATAATTTCATCTCAAATTATTTTTCAATTTGGTAATGTTGCGAAGTCTTCTCATTAAATTTATCAATAATCTTTTAAAATACTAATACTGATAAGAAAAATTGATCAAATAAGTCAACAAATATGTGGCAACAATTTAATTTTTTTCTTGATGTGATCACTTTGTCTCACATTATATAATCAACGAATACTTTGAACGATTCATCTTCTTTCTTTACGTTTTGAGCACGTGTATCCCTTAGGGACACACACGATCAGACAATGTCTTTTGCCAATCATTTCTTACAATTAGCTCTTTAATTTATACATCTTAATCTTTATAATACCTTGCAACAACTTCATTGTTGGTGCAATATCAAGCATAAAATTAATGCTAAACTACTTCTTTATATGGTGATTCTGAAAGTCTATCTAGGTATACATTCGAAGAATCTCGAACTATATTAATTCATTTGTCATCATTGTTAGAGCCTCGCTCATGATTAAATTTGTCAACAATTTATGTTGTCATTGTCACTTTTTTAATATTTGCATTGTTTCCCTTCATTTGTAATTACAAATTATAATAGTGTAGTTACCTCTACAATATTGTGGTAGGATAGTATATCAATACCCATTGTAATGTGTAATAGTCCATTATTGATCATACTATTCAACATAGCCTAGCGGCTTTATAGATTCTTAGGTCTTTTAGGTTTAAGTCCGTAAGATTCTAAAGTTGACGATCTAAGAATCCACGTGCAAGTGTGATGAGCAATTGTTAAGTTTAAGGACGTACATATACAAGTCTCTATGTGCATCCCATGAATATGATTGAATTCTAATCATATGATTGATGATCATTGATACCAAGGGGGACAATAAGTCCTTACCTCCAATTGAATTATGAATAAGATCATGATTGTCACTAAACGATTTGTGGCATAAGATAAAGGTCAAGTGAGTGACCTTAAAATGCAACATTGATGATTATAGAAACATGAAAAAAAATTGTCTAAACTTATGTACCTAATTCCATAGGATGTGGGAATAGTTTTAATCTTCCATGAATAAATGGACGTTGATCTAAATTGCATAAGTTAAGAATTTGGTGATTGAAATGGTATATGAGTATCGATGATTGAAAGCTTGAAATGCTATCAAGGCATGGTATGATCAAGTTGTAAATAATGTCATAGATGACATAATCAAATTGAATCATGATGCGTATGTAATTGATACATTGTTGTCTAATCTTTCAAGAGAAACTGGATGGGTCGAAGTGGTACCATGAAAAGTAGATATACAAATGAGTATCGGCTAGAAAGATGTTGAATAAAAGTTGATCAATGATATTGTTAAATCTCTTGAAAGAAAAATAAAAAAGTTATGAAGAGTAGGACTCATGAGTCCGAGTGCATAATATTCAACCTTTGAGAAAAAAATGAGGATCATCAAGAAAAGAATGAGTATAACTTGAAGTTATGACTTAAGGTTGGAAAATATGCATAGTCTATCAAAGGACAAAACTTGGTGACCCTTGTTCATACTGATTGAGCTACTTAAAAGGAGTAGTATAAAAATTGAGAGAAGAAGAAAGTATCCTATTGACGTGGCGTCCCGGAAAGCATCGAGTCGCGTGTCGAATATCGATCTGAAATGGTCAATAATAGAAATATCAATAATGTATGTCCTTGCCGATACATTACCTACCAATATTAATCTCCCATTGATAATTAAATCGATCAAGTTCAACATCCAATATTAAAAATGAATGGTCCCTGAGTCGTACAATACTTGAGTTACGTGTCACTTTGGCCCTCATTATGTCATTTATATTATTTCTATTGTTGCTTTTTTTTTTCAACAATGAAGTTAGTTTTATAGTCGCTTCTAGAATAACAACAAGGATCCTAGGAACTTTACATTCAATCCTAAGTGAGTTCCTCAATTGACTCATTTGTCTTTCCTTTTTATGTCTCTTACTAAAGGTCTATAATTCTTTAGTTAAAACTATGTATTTTATGTAATGTTCAATGACAATTTTCTTATTCGAGCATTCATGATTTTCTTTTGCTTTTACTCTTTGACATCTTGCAGAGGATAATGCTTTTATGTCACCTTTAAAAATTCATCTTAAGTGATTCAATAATTGTCGACAATTCTTGTGCTTGTTCCTTTTTTTTTATAGCTAACCATGCTTTAGCCTTGTCTAAGTTTCTTTCCACGATAAACCAATACACATTTGTCTTTATAAATTCTATATGAACTAGAGTCTTCTGACCATCGTTATCCATTTTTTTTGTCATTCTCAAAATATTTTTGAGGAAATAAACTCGACAACATCATGATCCTTCCCGTAAGGATCGATTTTCATATTTATCATTTATCAATAGTAATATTTCACCATGTATTACATAATTAACAATTAAATATACACATAATAACTTGTCGCATTGCATTAACAATCTTCGATGGATGTTCATGATTATTGCACATGAATTGGGAGTTTCAGTAATAAGGAATCTATATAATCACAATATACTACTGCTTTGAAACCGTAAGTCCTATCTTTATAACTCAGTATAATGAGCCTTAACTCTAAACGACCAATGTAAAGAGCCTTAACCTTTAAGTTTTGACTTTATAAGTTGACGCATGAGTCTTTTACTTAAACTTTAGCCTTTAAAAACTTTGGTATCTATAACATTAGAATGTATAATAATACTAAATCAATTAGGATATCCAATATATGCGCCACAACCCTACAACTCCATTCTATAAGCCGTATCATGAAGTTTCATTTGTTTCAAAACATCAAGATATAAACTTAGGAAACCTAACATCTTCGATGTTTGAACTATAACCTTAGACTCTCCTATATTGTGAACTTAAATTATGACAATTTCAGCCTTATCATTAGGCTTTAATATCATTAGCTCAATAAGTGAGCCTAAATTTGAATTAGGCAGAAATGCCCTAATGATATTCAATCGAATATTATAAATAGGATTATTCACACTTAAGGATAAGATCAAAAGTATTAATACATGATTTCCTTATCTCATAAGGAATATATATTTTGTTTCAATTTAATAGTTTTAAGTTAACAAAGTGCACAATAAAAGCATGGTGAACCTTATTTTGTCACCTCCATCTTAAAAAAAAAGGAAAAGAAAAAAAATATCATTAAAATTTTGGAATGATTAGTGTACTGTCAAGTAGGTTATATAAACCTCTTATGCGTGGAGTAAAATAGGCTTAAAAATATGAAAAAAGAGATAAGAAATTCTAGATCTCACATTATTAGGAAGACTTGTAATAATAAAGAAAGAAATTGATAAAAGAAAATAAATGAAGTCTTTTAAGGACAACAAAAAGAACTATATAGAAAGAGGAAAATGAAAATGAATCTTCTTAATTAGAGAACACGTATTATTAAAAAAATACCATCGACATATATGTATCATGATAACTAACATTCAAAGGGAACTAAGCCCTAATATTGATGTTGTTGAGATATTGGTCAAGGTTGGCGAGAAAAATAATATTTAGTTATATAAAGTAATAATATTTGCATACTAGAAAAATATTTTGTACTAAAAGATTCATTATATATATATATTTGTATGTGTGTGTTTGTGTGTTTGTTACATGTATCCATACAGTAAAAAATCTATAGCTTTGTTTAGTCCCATATTTGTTATATAGCATATGGAAAAGACAAAAGAGTTATAAAAAAGGTGGTAAGAGGTTGTGACTTTAATACATAATAAATTTTAATATATTTTAATGTTATCAATATTTTGAAAAAAATTATATTATCAAAACTATATAATACCACATGTGTTTTACTCAATTTTATGAAAATAATTATTTAAAGATAAAAAATCCATTTAAAGTGTAAATAAATAAGTATCAATTTTATTAAAAGAATCCTAAATTAAGTAAATTAAAAAAAAACTTGATAAATAAAATTATTAAAAAAATAAATATATATTTTTATATTTATATATGATAATATTATATAGATTCTATAGATAATGGAATAATAAGACAAATAAGTATATATACTACATACATTTAATTCCACATTTGAACTTGGGATATAAAGAGATGAATGACTATAAAGTTAATATTTTTGAAAAAAAAAGTCTCATTCCACATGGCATGCTTAAAATATTTTAAAATTATTTATTTTAAAAATCTAAAATTTTGTTTTATAGTTAAGAAATCTAATAATAAAAATTACTTGATTCATGTAATGGAATATATATATATATATATAATGTTTATACTGCTCACATAAAGTTGTAATATACTGCAACATTATTAACTTCTTGATCAAATCAAAATAAAAACAGATCCAACCATTATGAGCCAAATGAAAATAAAGCAACACTAAAACGACTATTTTATTAAAAAAATATTTTCCATCTTATCTTTGTTCTTTTCTCAATCCCCTTACATTTGGATTTCACTCGACACACATAGATCCATAAATCCATTTTTTTAAGTCTTTCATAAAGTTACCTCGTGTGCATAAATTGTGTGTGTTGATCATTGCATTCTTTATGATATGCCAGATGCAAAATCGATGTTTGGTGCTTTGAAATACTCTTCGGATGGCATTTCCCATAGCAATCTATTGATCTATAATAATACATGTAGGTTGTTTTCCACATATCAATCTAACCATGTTTGAAACAACCAAATGAACGTATCTTCTATTTCATCGCACAACAAAGCACATTCAAATAAAATAGACTGCATATGATGATTAATGCCAGTGAAAGGAGCAAATGACATGCAAAACTTATTAGTTCTATACGTGGTGTCAAAAACTACAACATCTCCAATGGTCGAATAATTATCCCTCGATCTATTATCCCCCCAAAACACATTTCTTACTGTGTTAGCTTCATCTGTCAACATTTCGAAACAAAAGCCCAAATCATCATTTTTCTTTTTTTTGAAGTGAGCAATGACACCCATGCATTCTTTTCTAACATTGTTTGGTCTTGTTGCATTCAAATGGTATATACACTCTTGCGTTGTAACTGATGGAGCACTTGAGAAACTTAAAACCCTAGTAATATTTGAAGGACCAAAGCCAGATCCATCTAATATTCCAACGACATTTTATAACAATCACAAAATTTAGTATGTGACCGCAAATCTAAAACCTTCGAAGGAGTGACAAACATGTGATTATGTTTTTCATGAAACTTTTTTATGATCTACCTTTTATCACACCTTTCACCAACAAATAAACGAGCTTCACAACCAATCCTTATTTCCCTTCTTTTTTTGACATCATTTCCATCATTTCGATTGAGATCTTTGTGACCTTCCTTGGAACAAACAGGCAATCTTCTTGAAAATTTTCTTCTTTCACTCGCCTTAAGAAAATTGGATTTTCGTACAGAGAATCCAATTATTCTAGCATATAAATTATAAAAGTTATATGCTTCATCGTCTGAATAAAATATCATTCCCACTCATGGTTTGACATTAACATAATGAGATTTTTCTTGATTCTCGTTGGTGTCTTGCATCTCAATATTAATATCTTCGTCTGTAACGCCCCAAAAACACACCCTGTCATATGACAAAATGCACATTCGGAGACGCTACGGGGACTTGCTTACATGGCATAAATCTTGACTTAGACATATACTTTGACTGGTCAAAGAAACGATTACAAATATTGCGAAAGACAAAGTACATAAAGGAATATAAATGGATATGTCGATGCACATATGCGGAAGTCTTAGATACATGGCAACATGTGAGTCCCACTGGATTCAAACTGGTAAAGTAGAACTTAAGGAAATATAATGACAAATATAAGAAAGAGGGACTCTGATGTCCATGTGCTGCAATATCATCACGAGCATCTTATACTGCACACGCCTCCATCATCAATTTCCTGCAGAATTGAATTGCAGGAGAGATGTACTCCCGTGAGCTATGAAGCTCAATAGGTGAACAAATCGAAAACCAAATAATGAAACATCATGATATATCGATATAGAACATCATAAAGAATATAACTTGTGATTAGATTATGAATTAATCATAATAGATGAATAAGGATTAATCTGAAAGGAAATGAGATAAGACCATTATAGATCATCATTAGATAACATCACTCTTAGATCAGTAACATAAACATCATCATAATACATCAAGTAGATCAAAGAGTGAATCATGCATCATGTGATACTTTCGATATTATATCATTCTTTACTTTACTTTCATTGCATCACTTTGTACTTTACTTTGGCATCATTGCATACTTAAGTCATATGCACTTTGCATAACTTACATCATATGCACTTTACTTTCATCATCATTGCATAACTTGCATCATCATTTATTTCATCATTGTTGTTTGCCTCTTGGTTTATGTTCGTCGTTACATTTAATGACTTTGTGACTTTGGGTGACTTTGCATAAGAGCGCTCATCTTTAGGTTCGCCCAGGCTCAGGATTGCCAAACATGCCCCTTTAGGGGAAGGATGCACGTGAATCCTCTTTGTTGCATGAAGGGGAGGTCTTCATGCAACGGGAACTCTATAGTTTTGCTGCAGCTACACTATAAGTCCCAATCATAACTTATCATAATAACATCACTCCCGGCAATCGGCCACAATGACGACCTTATTAAATCTTGCATTTTTTTATCTTACATATCATACATAATACATCATAGAGGCCAGTCATAAAATATAGGCATCATATCATGAACTAATAATAATCAAAGTTCATATGAAATCTTATAGCGATACATCATCATACTTTAGGACATAACATCATCATAATATGAACCGAAAATGATCTTGATTCATATAAAGTCTTATAATATAGATCTCATCATGATATGAATCGATAATGCTCAAGATTCATATAAATCTTTGTAACTTGAACTTCATCATGATACAAATAATATAATGATCAGAATTAACTGTTTTAAGATATAGGAATGAACCAATAAAAATCGGGGTTCAATATAAGATCTGATAACATTAATATGATCATACCATTACTTCATACTTATCAATTCAGGATGATGCATTAGAGAATCATGAGTAGAATAATCATATAAAATCATTGATTCTGTCGATTAAAATCATATAGAATCAAATAAGATCTTTGAACATTCATATTGGAGATAAATGTCATGATAAGATCGGATTAAATCATTTGATGCCAAGAGTTTAGTAGGATCATTGGTGACTCCAAATCTGATATAAAAATTATACATATCACGTGAGAAATTATGTAATTATTCTACAGATTATGACGAATGATTATGAATTTGAAATAATCACAGATAAGGTATTCATTTTCAGCTTTGGATATGATTAACATAGCGTCAACATAAAATCTCTAACTTAATCAACCAGTATCCATTTAATAAAATTCTAATTTTCCATCAAACTAGACTTCAAGAGAATTGACATATACAATTTTCAGATTTTTCCTCCGAATCATTTGCCCTAAAAAATTCTGCAATATATCCTATCTATTTCATATCAGAGTTGTGACAGCTGATCCTTAAAACATTTATTACTCCTTATAAACTTATCATTTTCAGATAATTCAAAATTCTAATCCAAGATCACACAGACGTGTAACTGTTCCATAAATTTCATATCATAAAACTATTATTTCAATTTATGGCATATTTTACAAGTTGGATTCGCTGCATCTCGGGACAGCATGACCCAGAGTTAGTATTTCGCTCATAATGTTTTCTACAGACCTCGGATTGAGATGAAATCAATTTCTACTAAAACTAGACTTCGAGGGCTACGCGTGCATATATTATTTGTAATTTTTAGACGAATATAACCTATCAAAATCATATTCGCAACAGAGGTCATAAATCTAAGTAGAATTGAATGATATGCATCTAACAATATAAACATTGATCACATGAAAGATCTAACTAAAGATGATCAAATATATACAAAATCATATTTTAAATCATGATTTCTATTATTAGGAGTTCGAATTACCTACTTTTTTGAAGAATCGAAAATGATTCTTCTTATAGATTGCACGAAAGACTCCCAAATTATCACCAATGGCTTTGCCTCGTCGAGATCTTCGAAATGATATATAATTTTTCGACGGCGTTCTATTATCGAGCGACGACATGGCCATGGCTCGTTCCCCTTTTTTTTTCTTCGCCGGCTCCAAACGAGGGAGAGACGGAGAGAGAGAGAGAGAGAGAGAGAGAGAGATGTGAGGGATTGGAGAGAGAGGAGGAAACGTAGGAGGTGATGTGGGAGAGGGTTACGGCTGTAACCGCTCTCCCATTTTTTTTTTATTTAGTTTTTTTTAGGTTGTTACATTATAACCTCCTTAAAAATAAATTCGTCCTCGAATTTAAATAACTCAAATTTTCCTCCAAAAATTCTCCTCTGACATTTATCTCCTTACATAATTAATCAACACACAAGCCTTCTATAATCCTTCCATGATCATCTTAATTATTGTGCATTTAAATATTATTCAATCCATATCATACAATTAAAGTCATGAACATTTACTCATAGTCATACTAATGGAATGACATTCATATGGTTTTCATCCAAACATCGATTCCTAAGTAGTTTTTTTGGCACACATAATTTCTAATATATTTTCATCATCGATGTATACATCTTAATCATGACTAATGCATCACGTTCTAAATCAAAATAAGGATCAAACATTCTAACATAATATTAAGTATCTTACAACTTTAACTTTTCGTAATCTTTTGACTCGGTGGTTTAAAGAACATTTATGATACACTTGATACTTTCATATATTTTCAAGGCCATCATATCAAATCATACTGTCAAGTTCTCTCTCAAGTATTATGAATAATTAAATCTTACGCTCATTTGAGGTGATAGAAACAATCCTAACATAATTGTGACAATTGTAACAATCCCTGATATTTGTCCTCTAATGTATCATAAGAAAATCCTACAATAACATTAATATAATTATATTTAGTACACTTGCATATGGGGAAAAATTCATATATTCTTTCTCAAATATTTTAATCAACTAATTCCGAATTATAATAAAAGTATCCTAGATAATCATGGTGATAAATCGTTGAAAAGAATATTTGCAATATTAATCTTCCTTGAATCCGTAACTCTAGATACTAAAGAACATTCATTACATACCTTAAAACTTAACAAAATTCTAAGATAATCTTGTAAGATCATATCTTTCTTCTCATACATTCCGATAAATTAGTTCTTGTTTCATATGAAATGATGTTATAAATATATCTTCTAATGAATTATCACATTCTAATGGGATCTATAAGAAGGATTTTTGCATTTTACAATTAGACTATCAATCTGTTTGAGACAACTTGACAATGAGTCGTGTTACTAATCATAGCTAATCACATAAAATTTCAACCAAGATTTTTTTTTCCAGATCGTATGGAAACTTTAAGGAATGTTTCCTATTTATATACCTTATATAATATTTGACTGGAAAGATTATGTTTTATATATAGACACAAGTAGTTGTTAAACAAAAATCACCTTAGTAATCTTCTACCCATTTATTTATTCATAAATCCTTCATAATGTCTGGACAATGATAAATTATCCAATTTAACTGAGAGTTGAACATGAGCTAGAATTTTGAGTATGGATCATCTCCATTGAATTCGGTATCATTGATCATGGATTTGTATAAAATCCTTAGAAGAGAGACATAACACATGATAACATCATTTAGAGGTATGGCTTTTCATGTCATGTGTATTCAACGTGATGATCTTGTTACTTTTACCCAATCGGTCAATAATAATCTTAACTGATATTGATAAAAGAGAGATTTTAGATATGATCA
>LTAE01001787.1:6753-50688 GCA_001647135.1 Pontederia paniculata | reverse complement strand
TTGAAGAGAGGTACTCAAGTCAAGGCCGGGCGACCACAGGAGGTGGCGGACGACCAAAGGTGCTTGACTTGAGGGGAAAGGCTTCGGCACTTGAAGCTGCGGACGCCCGGGAGTGAGCGGTGGACGACCGAAGCACCAAACGGCAGTTCAAGTGGGGACTTCACCTAGCAGCGGTCGACCAGGGCTGGAGCAGCGGACGACCAGCGGAGTAGGTGAAGGCACTGTACTCTCACTAACGGCTAGTTTTCTGAAAGAGAGAATTAGGACTTTAGTGGAGAGTATATATTGTAATCCCAAGAGTCTTGGGAAGAAACTTTGGCAAACTTTGGCTAAATTTACCAGTGTGTGTGCATTGAGCGAGAGTCTTAGTTCCCCTTGTGAGAAGGGTCCAAGCGAGCTTGAGGGATTCTGTAAAGAGGTTATCTCATTGTCCTCAATGCAAGAAAGGAGAAGTTGTAAGGGATCCTTCGCCTTTGAAGAATGAAGTAGTGATCTCTGGAGATCTCAGTGTGAGAAGATCGGATCGAGGACGTAGGCCTGGAGTTCGGCCGAACCTCGTTTACAAACTTGGTGTTTGTGTGTTGTTCGTTTTTCTCTATACTCTCTTCTCCCTACTTGTGTTTATACTTGCATATGTATGCTTCCGCTGAAACAACACATCTAGGTTAACGTAAAAGAGAGAAAGATTTTTAATACACAAATTCACCCCCTCCTCTTGGTGCCATCTAGATCCTACAACCCATCGAACCTATCTATAATCATTACATTTTTAGTTCATCCAAACACGCCTAGAATTAATCTATCACATCAAAGAACCCGGAGAACACCCGGTTCCCTATCCAAACGCAGCCATAGAGAATCGGAGATCCTCCAGTTTCTTTGATGTGATAGATTAATTCTAGTTGTCTTTGGATGAACTAAAAACGTAATGATTATAGATAGGTTCTAAGGGTGTTTGGATAAAAAGTGAGAATCGAAAATATAAAATAAATTTTCAATAAAGATACAAATTATTTCAATTTAAAAATTATATTAAGTAATATAAAATTAACATCATAAATTAGTATTTTCATAAAAATATACTTTATAAAATATATCGATTAAAACTAATAAAAAATAATTAATAAATAACATAAAATTAATCTCACAAAATATTATTTTATCAATAATATTTTCATAAAAATTCAATTTAAATAATTATTAATTATACTAATAAAATAATTTATATTATAAACTATACATAAGGTAATAGATTATTTTCTTATACAATAAATTTAAATAACGTAAAATTATTCTCATGAATAATTTATGAAATTTATTTTAATTTCATATTTAAATTAATAAAATATTACCATAATGATAATTTAAAAATACTAATAAAAAATATAATGAGATAATTAATAATTTATAATTATATTATTAAATTAGTATTAAACTAAAAATCATAAGTTAAAGTTAAAAGTTGAATAATAAAAGTAAACAAAAAAAATAAAAAAATGACTAAATAAAAAAAAAAGCTGCAATGCAGCATATGTGCATAGAACCAACGTTCCTGGCAGGTATCGCTGATAAGAACTCCGAGTCACGTGACTCGAGATTCTTACCCCGAGTCAGGTGATTTTTACTTCTCTGATAATTTAAATTACCACCTCACTGGTAATGAAGATAACACTCATGGAAATTATCTTTCCATATTACCAGCAAGATGACATGCCTTTTGAGTTTTGATAAAATTATTCTTTCAACCGAACTTTAAAAATATTTATATTTTATTACAAAGTAATAGTGTTCAACATAATCTTTTATTTTTTTAATTATTTTACAAATGATTGATAATATAAACTCATATTTTGACCTAACTCACTTTTTATTTTTTATTTTTATTTATATTTATTTTAATTCAATAATTTTGGAGAGTATTTCGGTATTTTTTTGTTTCATAATTAAATTATAATTTGTGTTTTTACTACTTACCAAATGTTATATATAATATTACCGATAATTTATAAAGTGATAATTTATTTTAGTGGTGATCTAAATTATCGGTTAACAAAAATTGAGAATGCGTCAAACGACCCACCTTTTGCCATCAAGAATCCCATGAGTTGCAATAAGGCCAGTGAACTGCACACAACTGATATGCATTATGAGATCTTTCTTCATAATCCGAGCTCTAGATGTTGCACTAAATACATTATGTTCTTGAGCATTTGAGATTGTGTATTTTTCTAGTGCAAATTTATAGTTAAAGAAAAGGTGTAAATTTGTCAGTATTGGAACAATTTAAACAGCGATCCCTCCTAGATATAGTGGACCAAAAAGAAAAGGTGCAAAGATGTGTATCCTATTTTAGACCATAGGAGTGATAGCATTGACCGAATCAATATTCACAAACATTATACAAAATCAACTCTTGGAGATTAGATGAAGTGATGCCACCTTTCTCTTTACAACCAAAAAACACACAATATCAAGCACAAATTTGAAAATAATCCCAATCCATGAATAACAGATATCTACACATTGGAAAAGTAATCTGTTAACTTTTATGTCAGGACTCCGTGTGCTGTATCATCGGTTGCTCTTGAAGAAGTTACTCCATCTATGGGCCAATCCTTCAACAATGTGGCTACTTGGATTTTTTTGCACAACCAATGTAGCTCGTGTGCCATTTTCCGCATCTGTATTCTGCGTCGAGCTGCTGCTCTCGACTGCTTTACTATCATTGCTGGCTTCTGATTGTGTATTCACAGAATTAATGTTACCCTCTGATTCTATGCTCAGTAATGCTTCATCGCAGAGTTTTGAATCTCTTCTGCAATCTCCATCATTATTTGATGGCTTGGAGATAGCCACGCCAGAGGATAAGCCATTGGGTTCTATGGACGAATTCACTGTGGCATCCAATGGTTTAGAAGTTGCGGCATCTATGTTAGGCTGGTCTTGAGGCTGTCTCAACTCCAGATCCTTGAGAGATTCCATCATAGCTTCATTGATCATCTGCATCAGTTAGTAGAAACTCAGTAAATAGCAGTGATTAGCGATGATGATAGCATTTTTACTCAATTATGACATGTGTCACTAATACTCGAACCAACTAAAAAAACACAATTTATAAGTTTAATTGCTAAACCATGATGACAGATAATAACAAGAATTAAATTTAACAAGGAATTGATATGGAAGCTTTCATCCAGAAATATAGAGTTATGAAATGTTTGCTAGAAATATGATTGCCTTTGTTTATAAACTATATAACCAGAGTAGCAACTGATCACAAAATAGTTGAAGGCTATAACAGACCACTTTCCATAAGAAACTTTAAAAAATAGTTTTTGTTTGAAAATGACTACATTTATTGATGCAAATTTTGATATCGAATACTCATCCTTCTTCACCCCATTATACATATATATATATATATATATATATATATATATATATGTATGGGTGATTCTATATCCTCCTAATAATCCTCCTAACCCCTCACAATGGCATGGGTGATAATTTTATCAACTTTTAGGGTTATTTATATTATGTGAGTATTAGGAGGATGTTTTAGGAGGATAGAGCATTTTCCTATATATATATATATATATATATATATAATTTCAGATCACAATGTAAATAAGTTGAGTTATGTTGAGATGTCGCTCAACCAACCTCCCCCTGACCCCTCCGCCTCCGACTCTCTCCCCTCCTACAAATCCATCGACCTCTCCTCCCAATCCCTCGATCTCTCCTCAAAATCCACAAGGCCCCTTGCTCCCCACTCCACCAAGGGAAACATGGGCGAATATTGTCGGGAACCACCCTCTCCCCCCACTCAAGCGTCACGATTCCCCCTTGTCTCACAGACTCAACTTCAAAAGCTACAGAAATCCATAGTCGAAGAGGTCACCATTCCTCAAGAGGAGGTCACCAAACATCTTCGGAACTTGCCTCTTGTCTTATGGGTCTCTTCATCAGCTCTTCCACCTCCAAGGATCAGCTCAAAAGTGTGCTGCCAATAATCTGGTCTCTCCAATCCCCCTTAAAAATTATTGAACTCGCTAACTCCTATCTGTTCTTTCAGTTTTCCAACATTGCAGAGAAAGAGGGTCCATGGGTGATCAAGGGTAGCATCTTACATGTTACACAACCAAAACCCTTCTTACGTCCTCTCGGTGAACACATCACGTCTTCTCCGGTGTGGATCAGGATACCCGAGGCAGGCCTCGCGTATGAACTTGCAAACAAGACCAGCGTCTTACGGATCGCGGCACGTTTCGGCACTCCACCGAAGGTAGATGAGCATACCATTAGGGGTGAACGGAACAAATATGCACGCGTCTGCGTTGAGGTGAACTTCACTCGGCCGGATCAAGCAGGGTATCTGGATCAAAGCACCGGATGGTTCAAGGTTTTTTCAAAGAATTCTCTATGATAATCTTCCCCAATTCTGTTTTTATTGTGTTAAGGTAGGACATATTATCTCGGAGTGCTCGAATTGACCAGAATCTCTAGGGGCAAGGGAGCCTCTGATGTACAGTTGGATGCGCTCGTACCAGCCTCGTTGGCGGCAACCTCCGGTGAGCAGGAAGGAGATAGCACCGGTGGCGCCACATTGAATGTGTACAACACATTCCCCAAACCCTAGCTACTTCAGATCTGGACCCTCCAAGCTACATTTATGCTAAGTCTGGTCGCGTGGGGATCATACGGTTGCTATCCACTCTACGGTGACAAAAGCACGATCTGATCAACATGTGGAAGGGCACGTGAATAGTACGAAGGAAAAAAATCTCAGGACTATTGACATCCCGGAGGGTCACGTGACATCACGTGACGTCTCTCCTATCGAGACGCACAGAGACGATGGTCAGGAGAGCCAAGTGACACCATGTGTGTCTCTCCTAGCGATGCAAGCAACACTGCCGATGCACGCATTATCTCATGTGCAGGCGCTCCCTCCCTTTTGCTGCCGCTTTCCCTAACCTCTCAAATGTCACCCCTGCTTCTCTCTTCTCTTCCCTAGGGAAAGCTAGGGTTTCGACAAATATCCCCTCTCACAGGCCGTGTCACCAGAACAGGGTGGAGGGTTCTAGTGCCACCTCACCGGAGACGGTGATGGACCATGGCACTCTAGCCGTGAAGATTGCAGCAAGGCTCCTCCTGGTGGAGCAGGAGGATGACTCATCCCAAATGGACTCAGAGGCAGAGCAAATGGACCCCAACTGGAAAAGAAGAGAACCCGTAAAGCCAAAAAGAGGTTCTCTCCACCACCCCCAGCACTACGTTCTAAGAGGACGAATGTTGGCAAACGTCAAGATAAGGTAAGCAGCAACTTACTCTCCTCCAGTTTTAACTCAAACCCCCTCCTGTGTAGGGACCAAACATAACAGAACAGGCGGCCATCCTGTCCTACCCTCCATACTTGTAATGTGAAGATACTCCTTTGGAACTGCATTTAGAAGCAAAGTCAAGGATCACCTCATGACATATCAAGGAATCACAATCCAGACATTCTAGTCATAGTAGAATCACACACCAATAAGCAAAAGTCGGAGAAAGTTATTAAACGCCTTGTTCACGACTGGCAGGGCATCTTCCAAGAAGGACTCAGTGTGGCTGGGGGCATCGTACTAGCATGACGCTCACAGGATACTCGAGTTACTTCGCTCCTTATCTCATCTCAAGTCCTACATGCTATGGTAGCCATTGGTGACTTCTCCTTTCTCCTATCTTGCATGTATGCCAACACCATACCCCTTGACTATAATAATAGCAGGATCTTCGATCCTTAAGACTTAGATGATACCCCTTGGGCCTTATTAGGAGATCTTAATTGCATTCTTACACCTGAGGATAAAATAGGAGGTAACCCCTTTAGATTGACCAAGTCAATAAGAGCACTAAAAAACCTGATAGAACATCAGGGTCTTGTGGATGCCCCCTTCACGGTATGCAATATACCTGTTGTAACAATAGGTCAGACAGTGCTAGAATTTTGTGTAGACTAGATAGACTTTTGGTAAATAAGCTATGGTTAGAAAAGTTTCCTAATTTATCTCGAGGAACTCCAAAGATGTGCCTCTGATTATGCTCCTATCTTGTTCAATACAAACGATCAAATTAAACATTATCCCGGTCTTTTAGGTACAAACACTTTTGGTTTGAATACACTGAACCTAGGAAAGCAGTCCAGGAGGAATGGGCAAAAGTGACCCTTTCTACTTCTATGCATAATGCTTTGAATGCAATAAGGCAGAAAATAGCCTATTGGAACAAAAAAAAGGGACCTAGGCAAACTGAAAAATAAAGCTCAACAATTGAAACAAGAAATTCAGTTTTTGGAACTCAGAGACACAAGAATAGGGCTTAGTGATAATGAACTGGGTAAGCTTAGATGGTTATACCATAGAGTTTTATCAAAGGTATGGGACATTGTTGATAGTGTGATTACCAATAATATGCTAGCTTTCTTTGAATCTAGTATTTTACCAGTTGAATGGACAAAAACTGCTCTGATCTTTATACCAAAAAAGAACACTCCTAAACTCATTACTGATTATAGACCAATAACCCTATGTAATGTGTTGTATAGGGTCATAGATAAGATTATTGCCAACAGACTTAAAATGGTACTTGAAAATCTTATTGACCATGTCCAGTCTGCTTATGTAGCTAAGAGATCTATACAAGATAATATCCTGATTGCCCAAGAGATTGCTCACTCAATGAGAACAACGAGAAGGAAACACATGATCCTCAAGGCAGACATGAAAAAGGTTTTTGATAGGGTTTCCTGGTCTGCCATCCTAAATGTCCTCCAAATTATGAACTTCCCAATCAAATTCAGAAACTGGATTGAGTCTTGTATCACTTCCCCCTCTTTTATTTGTTGTATAAATGGTGTCTCATCACACCCCTTTTCCAGCAGTAAGGGCATAAGGCAAGATGACCAACTATCACCTTATCTTTTTAGAAGTGTCTTAGGGTAGAATTATACCTTTCAGGGCAAATACTTTCCAGTTAAGCCATTTGCTCTTTGCTCATGACTTATTACCTACTGTAGCAGCCACGAAATCCAATTGTAAGAGAATAATGGATATCTTTAAACTGTATGGAATCCTAACAAATCAGAAAATTAAGTACCAAAAATCAGAGGTATACTTTCCCCCTAAATTTAACTGTAGAAGGAGGACACAAATAATAGATATACTTCAAATGAAAAAGGGTAGCTATCCCTTCATATACTTAGGGGTCCCCATATCCTATAAGCTCTTATCAATAAAGGATCAGTCATACCTAACAGACAGGGTCTCCTCTAGGCTGGCAAGTTGGAATATGAAATTTCTGAATCAAGCAAGTAGAACCACATTAATTAAATCTGTCCTGAATACATTCCTAAATTATTCTCTGAGTTTAGTGTATCTATCCATAAGGACTATTGACAAGCTAGAATAATGCTCCAGAAGTTTTTTTTTTTGTCATCAGATGGTAAGAGAAGGGCTCACTTGATAAATTGGGACACCCTACAATAAATATGAGGGAGGCTTGGGTATTAGAAACACTTACAAAGTTAGATCCTCCTTATTAGCAAATAGGATACTTGGTGTCTTGAACAACAAGTTGGATATTTGGGGGTCTTTGGTTACAAGTATGGCATCCCTCATCCCTGGTCCACACATCCTGAGCCTAAAGCTGAGACTTGGAGCTGGAGGTTAATAACTCAGGTTATGGGTGAAATAAAATTAGGACTTAAGAAAGATATTGGAAATGGTGCTACCACCAAGATATTAAGTGATCCATGGATCTTTTGCATGCCAATTTGCCTCAAACCTACTTATGTTAATGTACATGCTCCCCTACTATCTGAATTTGTCTCCTGTTTAATTCATGGGCACAACTGGAATAGATCTCTCTTGTATGACTATTTTGGCTATATTCCGGGTGACTACATTGCTGCTATTTATTTGCCTCCACATCCAAGGATGATAAGTGGATTTGGATGAAGGATACCCATGGGCTTGCTACTGCAAGGTTTGTATTCAAGTTCCTAAATCATCCTGCCCCCATACTTGGTAGTAATAGCTGGGCTGGTTGGAGTTTGATATTGGACATTCCTATTCCCCCAAAAATCCAAAACTTTATATGGAAGCTTTCTCACCACAAACTGCCAATGAGAGACAGAATTTCATTCATTTGACAACTCTGATAACACATGTTGTGTCCTATGTGGTTTCCATATTGAATCTATTGTGCATCTGTTTTTTTCATGTCCAGTGAGTAATTAGTTATGGAACCTATTTCAACAGAAAATGTCAATTTCTTTTAACCATTTTGATTCATGGTCTACTGGTAATTAGATACTTGAGTGCCGTCATCTTATCAAATCTTCTAGATACTTAATTATGGCTCTTATTGCTCATTGTTTCTGGGGTATTTGGAATCTAAGGAATGGGATCATGTTTAACTCCAACCAGCCTACTATATCTGTTATATGGGAAAGGTCTCATGCTCTTTGTGAGGAATTTCTTCAGCACCACTATTCTGAGGGAACCCCCACCCCCACCCCCAATGACCCTATTTTGGTCAGGTGAAAGCACCCTCCTCTTAACTGGGTTAAGCTTAACTCAGACAGGTCCATCACGGGACCCAGGGAGGTCAGGGGTGCAGGCTTTTTACTCTGTTCATCTAATAGAAACCTCCTTTTTGCAGGGGCAACACATGGACATTTCTACTCGGTGTTGGCCGCGGAAACTTGGGCGTTAAGATGTGGGCTGCTTAGATGCGCGCAATTGGGATACAAACATATCTTGTTTGAGAGTGATTCGACGAATCTGATATCCATCCTACAGAAGAAGGCCAAATGCCCATGGAAACTCCATAACTTGATGCACGACTGTTGGATGGTCATCGAATCCCTCCTTTCTTTTACTGCTGCCAATATATTTTGACAAGCAAATAGAGTTGCAGATTACTTAGCAAATTTGGCTACAATCTCTTTTGTAGATGTTTTTTGGCAGGACTCTCCTCGGGAGCTCCTAAATCTTCTGTACAAAGACTCTTTTGAACCCTACATTAATAGATAAACTATCGTTCTCTTAAAAAAATGTTTTGATTTTATTATTTCATTTTCCTTCCACCAAAGATGCAAGATCTTCGAAGAAATCAAGAGAGTTTTCTTCGTTCTACCAAATCAATCATCAAAAGAAATAAAACACGGTTTAAGCAAAAAATGTAAACTAATAGCTGATAAGGAAGATTTACATAAGATGTTGTATGATTTAATTTTCTATGATGCCATTGTCAAAGTGATGTGGAGGATTCCTACTATAATGAGGAGAATTGACAAGGAGCTACTACAATTAAAAGTGCACTTGATTTCTTTTTATTTACAAACTTGTTTTATTTTCTTTCTTTTAATTTTTAGGTCTACTATTCTAATTTGAATTGTCTACCAATCCTGCTTAAATTATGTCCATTTTGGACTCTTTTTATTAGTTTTGGAGCATATTATAGAATCATTTTTTTCTTGACCTATTCTCTACTGTTCATTCTTCAAACTTTCAGGTCTTGATAAAAGATCTGCCTATTCCAGTTTCATGCTCCCATTCCACATTAGAAAATGTGTGCATAACAAAAATACACTACTTTGATTCATATTCATTAAAGAGGAGACTAACGAGATTTAAATCAAATAGTTATGCTGCAACCTGCAAGACAAATTGGCAAGACCTAAACATGGATAACTCAAGAAAAAATAGCTAGACAAATAACGGAAGAAAATACAATACATTCCAAATCTTGAAAAGATCATATGCAACCAGGTATCATACCCTTTCTTCATCTTCGATACTGCATGGCATACCAGAAAAGTTATCAAATGAATAGTCCAAACATTCATCATATTCATATGGGGTAAAACAGCTAGGCAAGTGGCCAGTAGGAACGACATCATGATAACCTGATGGACCAACACCAGAGCTGGTTCCATGTTCCTGTTGGATTCAATTGGAAAAGAAAAGTTTTGTGATCCATGATTACAAACAATATTTGAATGTTCTTTTCACAAACAAATAAACTACACCAAATCTATAAGCATAAGTTTAAATTGCTTTTGGGCAAGAAGTAACCATATAAGTTTCTGCTAATACATATATATATATATATATATATATAGTCCCACAAGCACAGGAACAATAATTGAAGTGGAGCTAGATAAAGAAACATTTAGCACCATATTTTATTAAGGTTTCCAGAAATCCAATATTCAAGATATCTAGATAAATATTTATCAAGATTATTACTCAGAGAACTACTAAAAACAAAAGTGATGAACTTTGATGTTCCAATATTTTTCCCTTCATAAAAACCTCAGACACATCACCTGCTAACCAAGAACATTATGTGATTATTTGTCAAGGTGATTCTTAGATAGGTGATTAAGTCATCGCTCATTTAATTGTTGTATCATGTGTACAGCGCATGACAAGAAAGATGTTTGTGTGTATTGCCTGCCTTACTGCCTTAACCACTCTTCCTGTAACACAGCCTTGATTTATTATTTTAAATTCTCCAAAAAAAAAAACTTTTAACTTCATTTGATCATCAGCCGTCTAGCAATCATAAATAGTTCCCCCTTGGGAATTTCTTGATAGTGGCCCAGGGTTTTCAGGTAAATTGATTCTCATGGAATAGCTGCTACTTTATCGTTTAATTAGTGCGTCTTTTTTGTATAAAGAATCCAGGTGTACCCATAAAGGAGAATTGCCAGACTATGTACATGAATCACCTGTAGTTTAAGCAACTGAAAAATATAATGGAAAAATTAACAAGAAAAAGTATTCAATGCATAAAATGGTTAGCAAAGCAGTAAACGACTAGATAATATAGTGAGAAAAAAAATTATATACCTCCGATTCAGATCTTTCCTGTTGAATGGAAATATCCTGTGGAACCTGTAAAGTCATCGAGACGTACAGAGATGAAGGTTGTTTGCTAGATATGTTGAATGCATCAAGTATTGTATGTTATAAAATGTAAACAGTTTTTGGCAAATGTAGTTAACATATGCAAGACTGTGGTTACATTGATGATGCAACAACGTAGCAGAAGATGAGTTGTGACAGAACGTAACTGGTAATGAAGGAACAGAAGACAAACAAACAATTCCGATATCCACAAGTAACCTTAGAATTTATCAACTTGCAAGCCATTTGGTTCAACTGATAAAGAAAACAATAAATACTCTGGAATCTACTGGAGTTCTTTGAGTCTACCCAAGACATCACAGCTCCAAAATGATAAAAGAGTACAAAATTCAGTTGAGTAACAATGTTCCCCACTCTAGTGGATTCCAAAGTAATTATTTTTCTTATCAAACTGAAGTAGACGACTTGCAAATCGACATCGTCGGTGGATTCCAAAGTTCTCGATGGATTCTGGGATTGTTTGTTCGTCATTCGTCTCGCCTCATCACCATTATCATCCGCCTACGCCCATCTTCCGCAACCTCATTGCATCAAGGATGAAGATGATGACAAGGAGAAGGATGTACTTTTTTTCTACTTAACCGTGAAACTTTTTTGAAGACATGGAAGAAGATGGTGGCTGAACTAACATGGGAAAAGTGATATTTCTCTTTTATGAGGATGTGTGATGATGGGTGGAGTATGATAATGAAGTTGGTGGAGGGGTATTAACCAAAGGTGGAGTACAATAGTGAAGATGTTAGAGGGGTATTGACTGAATGTGACCATTGGTGAACTGATTTCTTTTTGTGTTTTTTTTAAGAAAAAGAATGAAAGATAACTACAGGTCCCAATGAAAAATTTGTTCTGATACCACTTGATATAGCAAGGTCACAAAGATGGATGTTGGCAAAACGAACGTAAGACAAACAATTTCATAATCTACCAATAAATTTGGAATCCACATATGATGTCAGTTTGCAAACAATCTACTTCAATTGAAAAGCAAAGTAAATGCTCGAAAATTTATCGTAGTCATTTTGAAATCAGCCAGAGTTCTTTGAAACCCACCAAATAAGAAATAAATCAAATTAACATAACATAACAGAAAATCTTTTCTTTAGAGAACATAAAAGCATATAATTAATAATCCTGGCAAGTATTTTTTTTAATTATATTCTATTTTACATCACTATATGGTTCAATTATAGATTGTTCCTTCCATTTTGTTGTGAACGAAAGCAAAGTATATGAGCATGCCCTCTATTATTTCCTCCCTCTTATAAATCCTGCCTCTGCTTACATGTGATGCGAAAAGGAGTTCTAGCACAAGAGTCTTTTATAGTGTTCGTGAGCACAAGCACTGGCTTGTTTGTTCTTTTATGAATGTGTTGTATGTATTCTCTTTCTTCATTCATGATCTACATCCAACATCACAAGAAGAATCTAGATCCAATGGGGCAAATGGCGCTCTGGCATCAGGAAAGTTTCCCCGATCCTTCAAGTTTTTTCAATTTTTTCTCCCTCCTTCACTTTCTTTTTTTTTGAAAAAGAAAATGATGACTACACATTCCGGTGGTCACTCTCTCCTTCACTTTCAGCATATTGAATATTCAAGTTTTTTGCCTTTTTATTGGAAATAATACATCCGAGATAAAAGAGACAACGGTGGAGTTTTGTACTAGGCTCCTAGTTGCATAGACCATGGTGTCACCAGCATTTAAAATTTAAACTTCTTAAATTGATGAAATGTGATAAGTAGATGTTGTCAGCATACTAGGTTAAACAACAACATCGTTAGAAACAAACACTCTTCCTATGGCATCCACTAATTAGTATTTGATTATAGTTAGCAAGTACATTTCTGGAACTAAGAAATATAATTGGTACAGATATCCTTTAATGGAGAACACAGAAAAAGGTGTCATATGGAGAGTTGAAGAAATAATTATGCATTTTTTTAAAAGGACAAATGACGATTCTTACATCTGTCCTACTCATAGGTCTCCTGGAACGTAGTTGAGCAATAGTATCTTCCGTGCTGATAGTTGCAAGATCTGTGTTATATGTAAAACAAAATAGGATGAGAACTGCACAAATAGGAGAGAACACAATATAACCCACATATAGTAGGCATGTGCAGTAAGCTACTAGCCTTGACGTGGCAGATCAGAATTCTGATTTTGGTGTCGTAGTCCATATATGGTCCCCCAGTTATCCTAGAGATGAAATCATCAAATGCATCAAACTCCAGAGAGTTCAGTAACCTGCAAATAATCAACCTAAACCTGCTTTACCTGGACAAAAGCATCATGCTTTCTCTGTAGATACAATTCATCATAGGCATCCTTTGGAGGATCTAATACATTGTGGAAGAAAATGGTAATTGAATCAAAGTAAAATTGTGGACGAGGAGAGTTGTGATCACCATCAAACTTGATTATGTTCTTGTCTCCCTGAAAATTATCAAATTCAGCAATATATTTAGTTTTTGACAAAAAACAACAATTATTAGGAGGTGTATAGTTTACTGATGTATCTATGAAAATAGGCAAGTATAGCACATCTACAACTTTGTCAATAAAGGTTTTTAATATAGTTGATGTATCAATAGAGGTGTTGAATGACAATATATCAATAAGCATGTTCATATAACCTCATGCCTAGGGAGTATCTCCAAGCTTAAAAAAAGGGGAAGAAATTCAACGTTGTTAATCAGATTATGTCACTGAGAGTATACTAAATCAACCCCGATAGGAAACGAAATTTTATTTTTGAAAGAAGACAGGAAATGAAATTTTCTTTTTGAAAGAATATAGGAAACCAAATTCAAAATATGCATTATATATATATATATATATATATTGTTATGCATCAATTATCATGTTTGTGCACATTAATATCCATATTTAAATCATATGGTTATCTAAAATATATTTATTGTGAACTTGTCGAGAATCGAACAAAATAACTAAACTAACCAAGCTAGAGAACGAAAAACAATTGTTTGATATTTGCCAATGAGAGTGTAATAAAGTGATGAAATGATAAAGAGGAGAATGGTTAATATTAATTTTCTTGCCTGTATATTCTCCATTACAAACGCAATTGTCAAGTTTGTTCGTTCACATATATACTACAATATGATATGACACTACTACAATTCAAGATTAATTATCCAAAGCATGTCAAAGCTCCAAATATTTTAAGAGCATGACCTTTGAAAAGCTAAGGCAAAATGCAATGTTTATGAACAAATTACCTTTTTATTGCTTGCAGGAACTCTAGGAACAAAATTACTATTAGATTGATTACATGAATTATATGAACAAATGCTTTTTGATAGGCTCCCGACAGCTGAGATATTGCATGTCATAGAGAAATGCAAACCAAGTGCCAGATGCCCCCTGAGTAGTGGGACTGCATGTGCAAAAAATGCATACAGTTTTACTATCATTTTTTGGCAGAGATTGATTTCACACTCTTTCAACATTAGGTATAAAACTAAAGTATTGACAAGCATTATATATTTTGCCTAAAAAATTACATAATAACACATCTCTTAGTTATAAAAAAAAAGTTCAAAAGATCCATGAAGATAAAATAAAACGTTTATGCACAGTTAATCAATGCCCATATCCATAAGTGTAGTCATAAAAACAGAGAAGGGTGAATAAGCACAAGATTTATTTAAGCATTTATGTTTGCATAAAAGGAAATGCCACAAAATAAAATTTGCATGAAATCCTGCATTTAATTGAAAGAAAAAATAATTTTGAGGGAATCAAAAGCTAAATTAAGTTTGAGATTTCTGAGGCAAATACCTCATTACAAGATAATTAAATAAAAGTAAAATTGAAAAAAAAAAGATTAGTCTTTTCCACCCTGTCGAAAAATGTAGTTCTTTCCAACAGTTTTCCTAGGGGTACAAGGATGGCTAGAATGGGCTAGTTATCCATGCATAATAAAGATGTGAGAAAATACAATCCTTTCCAAGACTTAATGCAAGTTATCTGAAAAAAGCATGAGATGCCGGACAATACCTACCATATAAGAATCATATATGCGATCTGAATGGTGTGGATTTATAAAATCATCATCAATAGCATGTCCTAGTAAAACTGGAACAAAACAGGACTTTGCCACCTACAGGGATAACAAAGATCAATTGACTAAGTAACATATGGTGACATAGCAACATGCAATCATAGAATACATGTTAACGGCAACATCAATATCACAGAATGGAGAAAAACAACAAATGATGAAAATATGTACATCATAATGGGTAACATTTATTAGGTGAGAACATCAGAACTTCTGGAGCAATAAAAATATACAATATAACTTGGCATTAATATAGACCTTTTCAATCATTGACCATATAAAATGATATCATTTTGTAAGACATTTCTGCTCAAGCTCACTAAAATTCTAAATGACATTTCTGTAAGAATTTCTATTATTGCTGATTTTATGTGATGGACCAAATTTTGCTGATATGATAACAGTCTCATTTTCCCCCAACTTTCAAATTCCATTGTCTATTTCAGGAAAGTACTATATGAATCTCATTTCAGAGCATAAATGGACCGGTGGTCGTGACCTTTTTGCAGGTCCCGCCCCCCAAACCAAGCCGAAAAAATCCTAAAATTGAAAACCCAAGTTTCTCATGGTATACAAGAACAATTAGCAAAATAGATCAGAGAAGTGAATCTTTAGATGAAGATCTTCAACTCAAATAATATTACCTATGTTTTCTTTTATTTTGCTTTTAGATAGAGGCAATGAAGGATTTTTTTCCCTTTTTTCAGTGGAAGCAAACCTGAATGGCGTCAAGATCCATGATGTCAAAGTTGGCTTTTTTCTTGATAACCTTCCGCATGTGTTGAATTGCAAGCTTTACCTACAGGAAGCAATGAACTAAGATTTATTTATTCGAAAAATATATTACATATTAACTTCGAGAAAAACAAAATAATTACATGTTTGATATATGCATTTGTAGAATGGAAAAACATAACCCATTTTACTCTTATTCTATTATTTTTATATGTTTTTTCAGAAAGTATGATTTTTATATGTATATAAAACTCATTCAAAAGATTAAAGAACTTGGAAAATAATAGAAATTTCCGTTAATAAAATCATGGAAAAATACAGAAAACAATGAACAAGATAGACATGATAGAAGTATGTCAGTGCCGCATGGGTTGGATGATCAGCACCGCTTCCCAGATACTATAGTAGCAACCGAAAAAAAGATCACAATAGAAGTAAAAGAAAAAAAAATATTATAGATCAAATTTAACAGACAAAATCATTCACTATCTTAAAGTCTTCAGGCAAATCCTGAGGTGATCAAAACTTGGCAAGGAAGAATCAATTCCGAAGATGAAAACTTCTATGTTTGGAGAAACTACAATTTCATCTATCCACTAACACCAACTTATGAGGAAATTGTTTTAGGGTGATAAAAGGATTACAAGATGCTTGTAATCATCATTCTTCCATATTAAGAAAGATGATACTAAGCATGTAAAGCCAAAAGAAAATTACTCTTAAGTCATATCCTCATCCCATTAAAAGTGGAGAATAATGGGAAGAGGATATGGAGAATGGCAAGAAATCAAAAATTAATAGTTTGTAATCAGGGCAATAGGAAAGAATAGTACTGAACATCATGAACTCATATTGTTACTGAAGCTTTGGACAGGTCACGACTGAGGAGCATAAATGCATACGATAAGTAGGGGTATGAACAGCAACTCTCCTTGAAGGAGCTAATAAATATAGTGCAGCATTAACACCGAGGGGATTACAACTTCTCAGGAAGATACCAAGAAGAGTTTGAGGTTTCAAATAACCGTAGATTTCATAATTTCAGAGTCCAAGAAATACGTGAGTTCACGTGCAGAGTGGAAAATAAGCTGAATGTTATTCATTGTCCATAACAATGAGGCTCTATTCTCTCAAGAAAAACAGCGAGGCTATATTCATAGAGCTCTACAACCAATGAGGCTCTATTCCCTCATAAAAAAGACAATGTGGATATATTCGTAGAGCTCTACAACCAACGAATCATGTTATCCAACTAAACTGAAGACAAATAATAGAAGGTAAACCAAATATAGAACTCCAAACTAATTAAGACTCCTAGGACACCTAATTTATAAGAACTCCAGGGCACCTTGTCCTATGTCACAAAGGACAAACAGAAATATAGATATAGAACCAGAGTATTGAGGTATGCACAAAGTCATAAAGTAGATTGTTAAATTTGATGTGCTACCAACAATCCTAAAAGCTTAAGCCGATAGGAAGAGCAACATCTTTATATTTATATTCTTAACACTCCCCTTCACGTGTGGGCCACTGACAACTTTGGTCTAGCACAAAGCCCAACACGTGGACAACTAAGGGAGGAAATTAATTTTTAATACGAGCAACATCGAGGTTCGAACTCAGGACCTCTGGCTCTGATACCATGTGAAATTAGATGAGCTACCAACAATCCTAAAAGCTTAAGCCGATAGGAAGAGCAACATCTTTATATTTATATTCTTAACATAGATAAAAGTAGAAAACAAGTCATTCAAGTAACAAAGGAGGCTGTTTTATTCATGCACAAGGTAACATGCATTTAGGCAATATTCGAGATGCCATCAAATTAGAATATTTCAACTGTTGTATCAATTTTACCTAACTGAATAACAGGTCTAGACCTCTGTGAGGTAAGGTGATGTAGAACAAGAATAGTTTATTGGTCTTCTGTCCATGGTCATTAATCTTTAGTTATAGGCCTTGGTATGAGCCCTTTAGTTTAGGTATTTTGATTAGTTTTCCTTTTATTAGATTTTCATGTTATGATTGCATGGTGGTGTTTAGAACCTTATATAAACTCCCATATGATTGTATTAGAACTTGTGCTTTGAAGGATGAAAATTGTTATTCTCTAGTTATTTATTAAGCTGATAGATTTAAGTGGATAATTTAGTTAGGGTTTAAGAGAAGGTTATCTTAGTAGATCTGTATCATAAGGAGTATATTTTAAAGAAAGAAAAGGAGTAAGTAACACTAACAGCCAGATGTGAATGGAGAAAACACTAATAGCCAAGTCAATATATCCTAAAACAGCCCTTCAAAATATATCCTAAAACAATCAAAAGGTAAGATATGATCATGCTGAGTATGAAATAAATATTATTTATAAACAAACTTACAGTAAATTTTGGGACAGGATATTTGTAGGTATCAACAAGTTCCATCATCAAATCCACCAAATTAGAGAAAGGACTATCAAGAACTATTCCCGCAATGGATGGATCTTCAGCTCCATACATCAAACTGTATGAAAGAAATACAAATTTGACCAACATAAATTGACAAGAAGAGAAAAGCTATTGGAAACTTCTTAATTATAGTGCAATGATTGCAATCAAAATTTACCATGGTCTGGCAATAGTAAACATGAAACAAAATAATAAAAAAACACAATAAGAATTATAATAAGTATATAGAGCTAATTAAAAGTTGAATTATGTAAAGGCTGAAGAAAGAACTTTTGTCAATTAGAAGTAGCAAAACACGGATGCCCATCAATTAAGTAAGAAGGTAGGGAGAAAATACGAGACAGAAACTGAAGGATAGAAAGAAAAGGAGGGAAGGAGAACAATTAAAAATGAAATGAGCACCACAAACCATAAAATCAAATATGCAACTTGATTAGATGTGCCTCTCAGATAATAAAAAAATGTAATACATAATACCAACAAATATAACGATCTAAATTCTCAATGAACTATAAGATAACACTAGTTGCTAATGAAAATATATAATGTTCCACAACTTGACGATCCACTATGTAACAGCAAAAGTATTCAAGAAGAGTACCTAGTAACAGCCCCCATTGAGCGTCCCCACAAACCAATGCAAGATACATTTTTGTCAGTCCGTAGATAATCAACAACAGCTTTAAGATCATCTTTCTGGAAGTAAAAATTATTTACGAATTAAACAAGTGCAAACATAACAAAACAAAAAACTTTGATTGCCTAAACAACCCCATTCCAATGTTATAGTCATAAATATGTTTTTGACTGGGAAAAGAATAACTGGAGGACCGTCATCCATGTATGTATTAACTATGTGTAAAAAGATATACACACATAAAAACAAAAAACTAGAGGGGATAAAATCATCGATTTTATTAATGTATCTAAAGGATTAAATATTTAAACACCAGCTCACAGATATTACCACACTTGCATATGTTTTAAGCTATTAATACATATGGATGAGCAGACAAATCTTAGTCATTCTTTTGCACCTAAAATACATGTACATATTTATCAGCTGATACAGTTGAAACAATTTCATACTGTCAGGTAGATAGTGACTCAATGCTTAACCGAAGAAACCTAAAACAACTTAACAAGTAAGAAGTGGTGCTTCTCACTTTTTTTCATCTCTCTTCTCTTGTGGTTATAATTCCCCAAATAATCCCCCGACTTGACCATGAACCTGACAATCTGTGATGTAGAACAAGAATGGATTATGGGCCTTATGCCCTAATCATTACCATTAGTTATAGGCTTTATGCCTTTAGTTTAGTTATGAGCCTATTAGGGGTTTATGTTTGTTTTAGATTTCCTTTTATTTATCTTTCCTAATTGTTGATATATGAGGGTGCTTAGAACATGCAGGTTTACAGTTTAAGGTCAATAATCATCCATATTTATTTGCACGAGTCACAAAAGAGAATACTTTAATGTGCACGTCCATCAGTTTACATACTTCTCTCTACTCTGAGAAAAAAAATATTTTGCACTATTGACATGTTGCCTACCCTCTACTCAATGCTGGACCACTGAACAGATAACCTAATGTGCACGTCCAGATTGTTTACTCTACCCTCTTTTAACCACTGAACAGATGACACCAAGAACAAGTCAAGGAATATATACTTCGATGCATTTCAGGGATTGATTGACTCTCCAGTGTAGAGGAGTATCTAATCTATAACAAGAAAGGAACTACCAACCTACCTATTTGTTACTTTAAAAAAAAACACTACCTATCTGTAACAAGATTGGGATAGATTTGTACATTTTAAAGTTACTGCTGGAAGCCTGGAATGCTTACAATGGGAAAAGATTAGGATATTTAATGAATAGTATAGTCTGTTTTTTAGAGGAATGAATAGGATAACTAAACAGCCCTAGGTCAGCTCAATAACGATACTGAAAATGAAAGTTACGTGCGTGTAATGGAATTAAAGATCCAAAAAGAAACTTGAAAATCCCACCCAAAAAAATTGACTTGAAAATATTTCAACAATATACTTTTTTGAAGTCATGTTAAAATATATATTAAAGCAAAGATGTTTTTGTTTTGTCTAATCACAGTAAACACTCGTAATACTTAAAACAAGGGGGGAACTATCTGATGTGTAAAGAGGCGGGAGGGTTCATCTCTGCTTAAAACTCGTCAAAGATATGAGATAACTTGCATAAGTGTATCATTATGCTAGTAAATATTTTAGAGGCAGGTTATCAACATTAAAATGTGAAACGAGTGATTGGTGCTTGCTGATGTGGCACAATATTTATCAATCATACTCTTCTCTTAGAGATTAAAAACATGAAACGTGTGATTCAAGTATCGGTAAGCTTAGGGCAGTACTATTAGTAGTATACGACTTTGCAACCCAATTAGAAGGGAGCGATATTATGCAAATAATATTGTTTTACATGCTCGATCTCTTCTGAGAGACTGGCTGTAGTTTTGTAAGCAACAATGTATACACGCATTTATTCATACCTGGGCAACATCATCCTTCTCTCAAAATATAAATAAATCAATCAATCAACCAGCAGATCAACCCGAGGATAACGAAGTAGCTATAGTTTTAGTAGAAAATAGGCATGTTGATCAGCTCATTACGGTTTTTAAAACATAATGAGTGATGTAACTTACTTCATTCCATCCTAGTGTGACATGTTCTCCTTCAGACAAACCTGAGCCTGAAAAGTCAAGTGTGAAAACAGTAATATTTGATGGCAGCAAAATAACAGCTGCTTCACTAGCATCGGCCCTGCAACCACTGACACAAGAGATATAAACAATGTCAACTAATAAGAGATTTTATATATTACTTTCAACTTTGAAATAAAACGTTATAAAGAAAACCCAAACAGTATCATTTCTTAATTTCTGCACACACAAAACAAATAAGGTGCCAATTGAAAGCATCTTTGTACCCACTTAGCCAAAATATTGCAGAATTCATCAAATTATCATCAGGAGCAAGTTTTATGGTTAAACTAAATGTTACAGCTTGAAAAGTTCAATAAATATAATAATGAAATGTTAAAAACTGGATCACTTACATGTTAGAAATGGGCAAACATAAAAGTATCATGAGCATGGAAATCAATATTCAAAACCATATAAATTATTGTTTTTAGAAATAAAAGTATACGAAGAATTCTAATTAAATTTGTATCAGACTAGGCACATATGTTGATATGTTTAATCTTCATGCTCTTTCTTTAATGAACAAAGTTGCTTATAATTTTTAGCTCTCCACACTCACAATTTTTGGTCTTTCTCTCAGAAACAGCATTAACGAATTCACTTCCCCTTATTCAGCATCCAGTAATGACTATTCTTTTTCATTCGAGAACATGCAGGTTTACAGTTTAAGGTCAATAATCATCCATATTTATTTGCAGGAGTCACAAAAGACAATACTTTAATGTGCACGTCCATCAGTTTACATACTTCCCTCTACTCTGAGAAAAAAAATATTTTGCACTATTGACATGTTGCCTACCCTCTACTCAATGCTGGACTACTGAACAGATAACCTAATTGCGGTTACCCACATCTGAGATATCATCTATATTGGATGGACCATCCATAATGAAACTCCACAAAAGTCTCAATTTGTTGTCATATGGATCCAGTCATTGTTTGCAGCAAACTGATCTCCTGGGCTATGGTGCAACCAATATAAATAAAATGGGTCCTTGTCAAAGGCAATTATAGAAAATGCAAGACACATCCACAATGATTTGACAACTAGAAGAGCTATGACAGTGACATATCCACAACTCTTTGCGCCAGAACATTGGACTGCCCATGTATGTTGGGCAAGAGTATAGGGTGCCAAGAAAGGAGGCGGGATGCCTTCTTTCTTTCTGAACTCTTGAACCAGAGAACCACCAAGCAATTTCCTCTCCTGGATGATTAAAATATAACTCTTGTTCAAGAAGATATAACTGGGTCTGGTCCTCGGACTATTTCAATGCTAGTTGAATTTATGAATTACTGCGTGAAGGTGGCGGACCACCTAGTGGAGGAAGATACAGGTTGTGGTATTAGAGGGACACCTAGGTGATTTGCATAGCTTAGCCATTGATGAATGAAATTTTTGCATTACTTCCTAAGGAGGAAGAGAATCCTCCCTAGATCACACAGAGCAAGGTGGCCATATACTTATGCCCAGTATAGCTAGCTTAACCATTGAAGAATCAGACCAGATTTTTGCTTTACTTCTAAGGGGAAAGAGGATCCTGCCAATATCATATACAAAGCGAGGCGGTCATATATTTTGTTCAGTACAACTTAGAATTAGAAAGATGCAGAGGACCAAAATTCATGCAGTGATAAAACCAATCTGCTATTTTACCTATTTCCATGACAGTATATGACACAAGGTAAAGTTTTTCCTTCGGGAAGAATTAGAGGCATATAGTGACTGCATTGAAGCTTTTTCCCTCGACCATTTATAATCTGCAATACAGCAAGAGCAGCTTGCAGAATTAAGAAGCGCAGAAAATTAAAAGCCCAAATTCCATTTTGTAAGAAGGAGAAAATGATGCATAGGATCACCAGGCTCCTACCGGGTAACTCCGAAAGAAACTCATATATAACGAAGTACGATCAACATTTTTTCATATGATAAAGACAAAGAATGCTAAATCAAAACTTGTTAGATTGTCAAAAAATGTTTGTACCAGCTAGATGTTTCATGGATTATTCTCGAACTTCACATCTTGAAGTAAAGTAAGAAATGCAACTGCATGTAAAACCAACATTTAAATGCAAAATACTCAATAAACTGATCTGGATTAATGTATTTGTTATCAGATAATCCCAATATATTTTTCTCACATCCTCATTATCCTAACCTTTTAGAAGAATAAGTACTTGAGACTTTGTTATCAAAAATGACAACTTCTTTCTTTTTTTAAGGAAAGGATGGCTACAACTTTCCGTAGTCATTCATATTAAAACTTGACAACTATAAAATTTACAAGTGACAAAAGAGTAAAAAACGAAAGGTTTTTTTTCGAGCCTAAAGGGTGTGGAAAATACTGAATTTCTTTAAGCACTATGGCCATGTACCCAATTCACTCACATGCTGAGGTTTTTAATAATCAAGTATATAGCTCATGATAAATAATGTAGTTGCTAAACTATTATACGAACCATGTGAAAATGTATTCATTCACATTTCATTTGTATAAAGTTAAACAAGGTAAAATTTCATAAATAGTACACGAGGATTAAATCAAGGAAGCACCCTTACCTCCAAGTCCTTCCTATGAAACCATCTGCTGCCCTTGAGCATGAACTCCTGACCCAACAGATCATCATTTGGACTGTAATCGGCTCTGTGGAGCAGAACATACAGGTTGACATATATGTGAAATTGAAGAGCGGAGACGAAAGCCTATATCGGGGATAATTCTAGATTTAAGAAAAGAAAGTAAAGAATGACTCCAAAGTCTAAACTACATAATATAAAGAAACTTAAATTAGAATCTTAAGGCCCTCGTGCAACTGTTTTTGCATCTTCTCATCCAATATCAGAATGATAAAACCTTCATACTTATCAAGCTTAAGGCTACTACCAATTTCAACATTATGAAGAAAAATTCAGACTCTTAACACAACTACAATATTCCTTCTTGTTTGTAGAGTGCAATAAAAGTACCAACATTCTCTATAGGTAAAACATCAAAGTAGGCTGCTTTACGGTCCAGCTTGGAAGGCAGCAATTTGCAAAAGGCTTCACTGACCAGCTTTTCATGTCTCGTATGAAATGATGGTGCAACCAGCACTTTGCCAAACTGCTTGGAAAAACGCTGGTTGCCAAATAGGTTATGCAACTAGTATTGGAAACCCAAGCCTAAAGCAGAGAATCGAAACATGTTAAGTTACAAATACACTTCGTTGCAACTTGCAACACAATTTCTATGAAGAGAATTGTTACGTTGATGTTCCTCAACAGATTTACAGTGTTTCCTAATCCCAGACAGAGCTCTTACTACCAGAAATGTAACATTTACAAATTGGCAACAGCCATATTCCTTAACTAAGCTGAGTGGATGGAAAAGCACACAATTATTGGAAGTAGGAACCACAAACATCACGTAAGCAGGGTCGGAACAAACTAACAAGTGTAATCCAACATTCAGGAAATCCGTATTATCCTCAGAAACTTAGTGCTCCAAACTACAAACAGATTACAAGATTTGCAAGTGGCGACTTGTAATCTTCAGCTCCTTTTTCTAGCGAACCATTTAGCAAAAGCCCAAAGGTAATGGTTGTTCTTTGAGGATGTGCAGTTAAAGCCCTTAACAAATGTTCAATATTACACAGTTCATGAAACAATTTTGATGAAGATAAAACCAGAAAAAATTATCTTCCCCCTGTTTAAATAATTGCATGGTCAATCTCTATTCCACAATGAATAATCATCAAAGGAAGCAAAAAGAAGGAAAGATTCGAAACATAATCCTCCTTTCCCCGCCCAAACTTGAATCACAAAAACGTGAGAAGGAAATCCCAAAATAAATCGAGAACATATCAACAACGAAAAAAAGAAACATATAAAGAACCAAAATCCCCACCCAAATAAGGAAACCCTAAGAAACTGCGAATCCGGACGACTTTAACGCGAAAATTTACCAAAAAAAAACTACACAGAGGAATCAAAAGGGGAGACGAAAAGGAGGGGAAAAGGAAATTGGATCGAATTAAGAACATGCGATCGACCTCGGGGGACGGATGATGAAATTGACGAGCTGCTCCATCTTGATCCGATTGCGACACCAAATGCCTCCTTTTTGTGTGTGTTGCGCTCTCTTTTTGCCTTCGGATTCGAAGCAACGAGAAAAGAATGGGAAAGCTTTCGTATCGCGTTGTTGTTCTCTCTCTTTTTAAAGTTAAAGTTTGGAGCAAACAAGCAATAAGGAGGGGAATCGAATTATGTATATAATATATATAGGAAACTAATATAGTAAAATTATGTATTGTCGAATGGAGCAAGAAGAATGATTTATTAATTAATAAACTTAATAACTTACCAATCCTTTTAAATTTTAATATAACAAATAAAAATAGTTTTTTTCCTAGTCTACAAATATTTATTTTTCGAAGATTCTATATCTGATTAGTTTTATATATTTATAAAGTATTAAAGTATATTTTATTTTGCAAATTGATATCATATGTTTTATTATCATTATTTTTGTGTCATAAACTTTTATTTCATATGTACATAAACTATATATTAATTAAAATGTTAATATATATATTAAGAATTTAATGAAAGTGAGTAGGTAGCATCATTATTTATCTTAAGTACAATAAATTTAATAATTTATAATATTTATATTATATTTAAATGATAAATTTAATATTTTATAATAAATAAGATAAATAATACGATGATGCGTAATCAATACTTTCACAATTTTCATATATTTCAAAGTAATCAGATCGAATTGATAGATTTAACCATTTTTAGCCTTTTGCTTACTTTCTACGAGAAAAGCTCACCGGAAAAAATGGCTCAAGAAAAGGTGAAGATATAACGTAGACGTGAAGGGTGAGATGGAATGATCTCTCGGCACGTGCAAGCATCGTTGTTCGGTGCGGCGCGTGTAGCCCGACGGATATGTAAAAAAGTAATTAATTAATTAAATAAACAGCTCGGAAGTTTCGGGTTTGGACCCATGCCATCGGATCCGGGTCCCGTACGGGGCCTGGAATCTTGTAGTATCCGGCCCCTTATTTTTTTACTCCCTTTTTTGTGTTATGCAGGAGCTTAATATCTGAAAAATTATATAATCTTTATGCATCGTAATTATTCGAATAATTGAAACGATAAAATCATTTGTCTCATAAAAAAATCTCACTAATCGATCAGCGAGCCACAGAGTGTCTGAGAGCGATTCAAGGAATCCCTCGAGGACGAAACCTTCAAAATCTAGATAGTTTTAAAACTTTTATTTCTTATTTATATTGAGAATTTATATATAAACTTTATAAGATTTGGATTATTTTGTATCTTATGTCATTTTTTATTTTACCATGTCAAAAAAGGACTGTAATCGTCGTTCAAAAACGTAGCTCAATTAAGATGAACCTCGTAAATTTGTGTCTCTCTGTATATAATTTTCTCTCTCACCAATTTTCATAACAGATAAAACAAAAAATATATAAATAATAATAATTTTATTGTTCCACTCATAAACTATAATTTTTTTAACTTCAACCACTAAATTTCAATATTTATTTATCTCTCCTCAATTTTTTCACTCAATCTCAAATGTCTACTATTCTTTTAAATTATGAATTTATCATTTTCTTATTTTTGTTTATTTAAAAAAAATCAAATGAAACTCAACCCTTGCTTCATCTTCTGTGCAGGCTTATTTTTTTATATTTTATAAAATTAAATAGATTGCATTCGTCTAATTAAAAATAAATAAAGTTTAAACTTGGAGTGTGTGAAAAGTTGATAAGAGATAAGTGGGTAATATTAAACTTTAACTGGTTAAGTGAAATTTTATTGTAATAGGTGAGAAGGTAACATTGACCTAAATAAACAATTATATAAACTTTGCTACCGAAAAAATTATATAAATGTGTTGGTATAAAATTAATAGGTCTGAGTGACTACACGCAGACTCTTATTATCGGGTATTTATATATTGTAAAAAAGTGAAATAATTTGAAACCAAAAATATGGATTTCAAACTTGTGGATTTAATTTTTCTTCAAATATCAAATAGGGAACAAATTATTTTAAATAAGTTCACACGTTCTCAATTATAACTTGTAGTTCAGATATTATAACAGCTTTTTACTGACTCAATGGTTTTTTCTCATCACGACATGATTATGTTCGACTATAAAGACTACACAAATACTAGTCGTAGAATCAATGGTGAAAGAAAAAAAATTAAAGAACATCAGTGGCCACAATAAATCTTTTAAGTATTTTAGTAAAAAAAAATCAATTCATTTTGAGTGGTCCCACGATATTCAAATTTTCGTTTCAATTAATTATTTTGTTTTGAATTAAAAATTTTCAACAAAAAAATTTTGCGTACAAAATTCGAATTCAAGATAACTTGGAGAAACTTCTTATCGCGCCACATTAAATTTTGTTGTTAAAAAAAAATTGGTGATGTCATACCGTATCATCATATGTATTTTCTTTTCGACCAAAAAAATATAAGTAGACGTGAATTTATGTTGGCCTTTATCTCAGTTTTGATTTATTGTGGGCTTTTCATGGCCCAGCAACAGGAACACGTGGTTTGACCCATAAGAAAACTAAAATTTCGATTCGTCTCATTTCTTCTATATTTGATATTTTTATTAGATTTTTCAAGATTATTATTGCACTACCGGGTCATCTTTTAATATTGATTATATGTTACTTTTCAATTATGCAGTATGAATAAAACTAATAATTTTAATCTGTTCTCACTAATGGTATTAGAGTTTGGTTTGCGATATTTAAAAATGAAAATAACATTTCTTATAACACCCTGAACAAAAAGTACGACCCAATATGGGTTATGTCTGAATCTGACACAGGCCATGTTATAAGTGACGTGAAAAATGGGAATGAATCGAAACAAAAGATCCAACAAGAATCGTGTCCGATTAGAATGCCGATCGTATTGCTCTTTACCATACGACCCGATGGAAAACACGTCGTGTCCGAGTGGGATACAGACCACGTCAACACAATATGAGTTGTGTTCCGAATGAAGAGGGACGTGTTGTGTCACCTGAAGTTAAATTTGAGCCTCATATAAATATTGATATATTAATTGATTTGATTATGGGATAAAATAAAACAATAAAGATTAGATGGTGTTGGTCTTGGATTAAGTCATAGGGGACTCTATAAATAGATGTTAATAAAAGGGAAAACCTCATTATTCTTCAACATATGCATAATCTCTCTCTCTCTCTCTCTCTCTCTCTCTCTCTCTCNGATTAAGTCATAGGGGACTCTATAAATAGATGTTAATAAAAGGGAAAACCTCATTATTCTTCAACATATGCATAATCTCTCTCTCTCTCTCTCTCTCTCTCTCTCTCTCTCTCTCAAATGACTAGGAGTAGATCTGCTGTTGGAAGGGGAACTCGAAGCACGGAATCAACCAACGAAAAATAAAGTATGTAGTTAGGAGGATCATACTAGGGTTTTCAATAAGTTTTATGAAGATTGAAAATGGATTAGGATTCAATATCAATGATGAAACTACTGCAAAGATGCTATTAATTAAATAATCATTAATCGACTTCAGAGCGAGAAAAAGCCTTTATTCGCATCTGCGCGGAGGGCCAACATGGTTCGTGTTCAAAGGATCGAACATGACCATGCCGCTAGGATGTAGTTCGTGCTCCGCAATTCACACATGGTGAGAAATGGATTGCGCCACCTTGGACGCAGACATGTTCCCCGGAGCAACAACGACCCTGACATGACCCCTAAACCCGGTGTGGACCGTGTCCTTCTTGGACATGGGTCGCTGATGAAACAACACCGAGTAGATGTCGGTCACGTCAACCTTGGACACATGCCAGACTTTAGTGAACGAAGGCGGAAACTGCATCTGGAACGAGTTGTGTCACACCGCGGACCACATTCTGTGGCGTGAAGATGATAGCCCAGAGACACCCCGACTCGACGTGGATCGAGTCACCCCAAAACAACTGCTTTTGATGCATAATATAGTCCATGTCTTCTCCTGACGTAGGTTGTGTTCTGACAGAGATGAACCATGTATGTATGAGACCCGAAAAACGGATAGTGTCCTGCTAGGACGCGAGTCATGTTTTGAGGGCTGACTGACTCAAACCCTTGATGATGAACCAATTTGTGTGATTGCATGATATGATGATGCTTGTGTGAGTCATAACCTAGAAAAATGAATTATGTGCAAGGTTTAAATATGTTTAACATGAAATTTGCATGCAATTGAAAATTGCATGAATGGTTATGTTGGCTTCCGATGATGGCGAGATTTATCCCGATGGCATGGTTCTATCCTGATGGCACGATTTCTATCCTGATTATGGGACTTACCCTGATTGGGTTCCTTCGGGACTTAAAGGCATTTACTAGGTCATGGAGAGAGAGACTCTCAAGACCTAGCCAACCTTGATGGCGTTGGGACCAAAGCCAATAACTTTAATGACGAAATAAAGGCTCATTGATAATTATATTTTTAAATAATGAACGTCAAGATAAATAAGGCAAGAAAAACTGATCCAAAATAAAATGACAAAGGGTTTTTAGCATACTTAACTCAAGAAATTATGTGCATATGGGCCAATGAAAAAGATGGTAAAGTAATGTTTTATGGCAAGAAATAAGGAAGGTAAAAATGATTAAGAGATTATGAAATTGTTCTTCATATTACTGTTTTCGTATATAAATTTTATTATTATTTAATTTCTTTACATATTGAGGTTCATCGGTCATGAGAGAATTGTCTCTCATGCTTTTGATCATGCAGGTGAACCATAGGGTGATGACATAGGCGATGAGGACGTTCATGAGACCTGTACATGATCCATCTGATTTTATATAGTCATGTCTTTTTGTTATGGAACAATGTAATAATAATTTTTTTTATTTTGGCAAGACTTATGAGATTCTATTTTTAAAGTTACTGCTTCCGCATGATCTACCCATGATATTTTCAACCCATTGGGGAAAGTAAAGTCCAACGAGTTAAGTTCGTATTGTCTCCGAGATAGCATTTTTCCAAGTGATGATGTATGATTTTGGGACGTCACATTTCTTGCTCAAATGTTTATGCTAACAAGAGTACACTATTCAAATTTAGAAACTTTGGATAAATGACTACCTATATTGTAGCGACTTATCCTTTCACATAAGGACATGGATGATAAAATGAAGTGGCCGACAGATAATGAAAAAGAAGATAGTTGCATATTTTGGACATAGACGAATGATACATTTTCTCTTTAGATAATTTTTTTTCTATCAACTTGGTTTTTGCTTCATATTTCATCCATTTTTTAAACATGATGATAAGATCTCGATCTAAATGCTAATATCACATGATTTTTAGGTCTTGTAATTTCACTATTATATCTAACCTTATGCGACTTTATACGATGAATATAATGATATATTTTATTGACTATACAAATAGTAACAGATATGGCATTTTATATTTCTTTTCTCATTTTCTTTTACACTTTTACTTGTGAAGTGAGACATGGATTTATGATTCAAGAGCCACTTTTATAAATTTTTTATTTATAGATAGAATTCACGATCCTAAATTTGGATTTATGATCATTAAATGATTCTCAGACCCCTTACAATCTTATATAGATTCTGATCTTGACGCACATGTAACTAGTGACCAATAGCATGAAATTAATTAATTTTAGTAATTAGATGAACAATGGTTTTCATACTGTACTTGCTTACATATTTTGGAGAAAGCTTACAAGTGCCCACGTTAGTGTCTGATTCAAACAATTCAGAACATTTCTTTTGTATCATACAAAATAAAAAAGCCACTGTTTTGGCAATTACATGAGTTGTCATGATTTAGAATCGTTTAAGTCGGGTAGAACTTGGTAATGTTCTTATCTTGTTCTAAGAGTTTAATGTGATTCTTATCGTAATATTTTAATGTTTATCTTATGTATAATAATTTAAAAGTTGAGGAGTCCATTAGCAGTTTTACTTAGTAGATTAGTCAGCGTCAACTCAGATCATCAAATTCGATTTTGACGATATGAGATTAAATTTTGTAGAGATCTTTTAAATTTGATCGCAAATTATCAAAATCGAACATGACTATATAGATCATCGCTAAGAAGTTTACTTAGCGAAATTACTAAGTAAACTCCTTTTTTAATAATTTAATTATGAACTACTTGTCATATTACTGTTGAGTATGAGAATTATATATACAACGTCTTCCTTTTGATTAGATCATGATGGGGGAATCACTTACATATAAACCAATAGCCACCACAAACATTCATGGATTTCTGGAATACCAAGCACATATATATCTTGAATGAACTCAAGTCACCAATTTAGAGTCATTAATGGAAGCCATTCATTCTAGATCATATATATGTGAGCATTATATACCACATGTGGACACAAAAGTGCATAAAATTTGGTCCCCATCTACCATTTGCTGTTTTTTTCCCCTTCATGCCTCCAACCTTTCAGAAACTAAGGCCAAAAGTATCCTGCACCACTGGAATTGTTCCACTATATCCACATCCATCCTTGCCTATTAATAACTATATATTAAGGCAAAAAAGATTCAATCTTCTTCTTTAAAACTTTTTAACTGTTAATCTAATTGAGAAAAATAATACCGATAACATTAATTAACACTTTAAGTTAAGTTTCGAGTATCAATGATTCAAATTAATAATATAAAAAATCAACAGTTTCAAATTTAATTTTTAAAATCATCAAATTATAATTTTTTTATTCTCGTCTGAATATTTAATTAGTTGTGTACATTGATAAATCTTATATTATTATAAGGAGATATTTTTAGTGTAGCACATTTTTAGTGTAGTTAGTATAGCGCAACAAAAAGTAACGACACTTTCTATAAAAAAAATTAAACACTATTCATTTGTACAGAAAGTGTCATTATTTTCTGTATAAGTACACTACATATTTTTTTTTCTTTTATTATAAAGTATGAGATAAGATTAACACTGGACCTCATTTAATATAAAAAAGTTGAATGAACTATGATTAATATTATTGTGTGAAGAGTGTTAAGTTGAATAATTTATCACATATTAGACAATTATATATTTGGTCAACTAGTAGATCTTTTTGTATTAGATTCACATGAGAGGAGAAGGAGGAGGGCCTTATCTTATTGCCCAATGGCCAGTGGTTGCCTCCCACTGGAAGGGGGCATCTCTCCACCACCCAAGAATCCATCTGACCCTATCTTCTGAGCAAAGGCCGCACACTGACACCATTATATAATAATGCAGCTCCACGTCATTCGTGACACCTTGCTAGATCTCCTCCTCGTGTCCACAGCTGCACAGCATTCTGCTCCGGGCACCAAGAGCCACCTTGCTGTGCTCTCTCCTCCTCCCACTTCCATATCCATTTCTTCTGGCTTGTGCTACTCCCCTGGTAAGCTCCTCTTTTCAGCTCAGTCTCCGAGTTTTTTTTTCATGTGTCATACTGTTACTGCTTGCAAGCTCAGTTTAGTGTCAGCCATTTCATTTCTGTTCCTTTTATTAGTCTTTTTTGTTTGAATGAATATGGTGCCATGCATGTCTGTGCATATGGAACCCACATTCTGTCGAGGAGTTCAGCAGCTGTTAATTTTGTGAAGTCATGAGTTTTGAAGTGGGTCCCAAATTGCTATAGCAGTGTGCAGGATCTGTGTTTTGTTTGGCCAAGGCTTGTGTTTTGTTCTGATTAGCTGTTGCAGATCCTATCTCAGGTGTGATTGTGTTGTTACTGTATAAGATACTAATCTGAGAGAGAAAGTGGTCACAGTTTCCATTTAGGCTGAAGAAAAATCAACTTGAAAGTTGAAAGACTTTCTGAACTGATGCTCACTATAAATGTCAATGACATGATGATGTATTTGAGGAAAAAGATTCTTCATTTCTGACTTTTCGACAGAATTTCGACTTGTAGAATCACTTGATGGAATTATGTGTTCTTCTAGATATTTTTTTTATTGATACATTAAGTAAACTTCTGATATGAGCAAGGTCTTCAATCTACTGAAAAAATTACAACAAACAACAAATGTCACATTTTTTTATCCTAGAACACTTGAATATGTGTATATTCAAATTGCAGAATTGGAGTAGCAGCAGGAAAAGATGGCTCAGATGATGGTATCCCCCATGAGAGGCCAAATGGGAATTCCAAGTAATTCCATTCAGGCAAGGCCCATGCTGACATCAAAGATGTGGACTTCTCTTCTGTTGAATGCTGCTCAAAAACCAAAGACCAAGAGGGGCAGTTCTACTTTCAAAGTGCTGGCTTTGAAGTCTGATGATAATAGTACTGTGTCGAGGATGGAGGACCTTCTGAATCTGGACACGAAGCTATTCACCGACAAAATAATTGCTGAGTATATTTGGTACAACTCTTCCTCCTTAGTCAGAACATAATTCCTGTATTTTCATGCACAAACTATGTGAAATCATTTTCAGAGGGAAGTTATTATTCAGGGAAATATACATGTAACTATCAGACTTGTTCCGACACTTTTAGGGTTTGTTTGGTTGAAGAATAAAGCTTGGAATAAGATCTTATTCCTTTTTATTCTTCCAAACACGAAATTTTGTGGCATTGAGGATCACAAAGTTAGTTAACCTTGATAAACCTCTGAATTTAGGTTAACTAATTCCATCTTATGAATAGAATCGTTTATTCCCTGGTAATTTGGTATACATGCGCATGTGTACATATACATACTTACATACATACATATATACAAACATACATGTGTGTGCATATATACACACACAAATATGTATGTATATATATATATATATATATATATATATTATATATATATGTTTGTATATATGCATGCATTTCATAGATACTATTGTAACTATGTTTTTTTACTTATTCAATAAAATAACCAACTTTTTATAGCAAACACAAAATAAGAATAACTTCTCTTATCCCTTTAGGCCCCGTTTGGGTGTTATAGGAATTTGTTCATAAAGTTTTAAAATACGTTGTATTGCACTTTTGATAAAGTGTATTACTTTGTATTTTCAAACTCATGTAATATTTTTAAGATGGTGTTTGGATGTGAAATATAGAAAACCAAGAATAAAAAATAATGAAATATGGAAAATTGTTTCATTGCTTTTGCTGACGTGCGACATGGTTCTGCTCCAAAATGGAGGTCGGATCAAATTTTTTTATACAACATAATAGATTGAAAATGTAGGTTTATAATGGGGTAAAATAATCATCCAAACATCCAAATGTAAATTTTTACTAGCAACTAAAATAAAAACTACGTAATAATTAGTACTGAGCTTCTCCGACGTTCCCAAACAGGGCGTTAGAATAATTATTATTATATAATAGTAATCCTTATCCGTCAAATAACAATTATTCAATCAAACGGGCCCTTAGAGAATGCCAAATTGTATACTCCTCTTCGTATGTTACATTGGAAAGTATGATAAGCGAGGAAAATGGACATGTAAACTCACTTCCGTGTAAACCGATTAAACCACCTAAACTTACGAGTAGTTTTGATTCAAAAAATTGGATGTCACTATTTATTATTGTTCATCACTATTCAGCGTTCTTGGTTATATCTAAAACTACTAGTAATTTTGAATGTTTACATGTCTAGAGATTTGCACACCCAGATTCGACATGATAAATTGAATTTGCTGCTGTGCATTTTCAGAAGTCTAAAGTTGTATAACTTCAATCCTTCTAATATCTTTAGTTGCATTTTAGTGAACTAAAACAAAAACTCTCTTGTAAATTAGGATTGGCGGATCTGGTATTGATCTCCGGAGCAAATCACGAGTATGTTTGTTTGGTCCTCAAAACTTCAATACTATTTTCCCTCTCATCTCATAGATTAATTAAGTATAAACATGCTGAGATATTTTGCACCTCTGCTAATGGCACTTCCTTATGAATTCTCATATCTCAGACAATATCAAAGCCTGTTGAACACCCATCAGAGCTGCCGAAGTGGAATTATGATGGATCAAGCACAGGACAAGCTCCTGGAGAGGATAGTGAAGTCATCCTCTAGTAAGATTTAGGATGCTATTGTTATCAAAACAAGATATAGGCTTCTGCTTATTTACTTAGCTTTTCGTGACAGTTTGCAACATGTTATTTATTTAAATATTATTTTGACACACAAAATTTTTTTGCCTCTAGCCCTCAAGCTATTTTCAAGGATCCATTTCGTGGAGGGAACAACATTCTGGTTAGTTCACCATGAGAGTTATATAATTGATTTCATAGTGGAAGTCATAATGAACAGTATCACGTTGTGCCAGTGATCAAACAAATAGAAAATACTCAATTTTCTGTTTAAAATAACACTTTATATTTTTATGAAGGTGATTTGTGACTCATACACACCAAGTGGAGAGCCCATTCCTACAAACAAGAGACATAGAGCTGCTCAGGTATTCAGTGACCCAAAGGTCATTGCTGAAGTTCCCTGGTGAGTTTTCTTGTGTAGTAACTCTACATTTAATCATGGATTATGTAGACAAAATTGCAAGAAGATTTGTTGTTATTGGTACTGTACTTATTTCAGTATTTCTTTCCTAAATGTTCTGCAGGTATGGTATAGAGCAAGAGTACACCTTGCTCCAGACAAATGTTAAGTGGCCTCTTGGTTGGCCCATAGGAGCATACCCAGGTCCCCAGGTAACTTTTTATTTGTCTATTTTTACTTGAACTATCAAGATCTTATTGTGCTTCATAGCTAATTCTACTGTGAAGTTCGGAGAGATTAACAGGATTTGGCAGAGCACCCTATTAAAACTAATAATATATCATAAGATGGCTTGATTCATGTTTATTACTATGCTCCTAGTCTTGAAAAAATTGTCATGATAGTTAGATACTGTACTGATATTCGAACCAGAAACTCATGCATTCAAGTATCATGCATGTCTTCAGTGATAAATAGTGAAGCATCTTGATGTATCTATAATTGTTCCATCTGAGATACCTCAATCGAGCGAGAGACCGTAAAAATTATTAGAATCTTAAATGCAAAATACTTAAGTCCTAGAAACAAAAAGAGATGCTTACTGTCTAATAATTGAAAATTCAACTTTTCAGGGGCCTTACTACTGTGGAGTGGGTGCAGACAAGTCATTTGGCCGTGATATCTCAGATGCGCATTATAAAGCCTGTTTATATGCTGGAATCAACATAAGTGGCACCAATGGGGAAGTTATGCCTGGACAGGTGCTCTTTTCTTGTCTTCCTTCTTTTCTGCATGCATAGATGATGTTTTTAACTCTTTATGAGATGTCTTAAAGGTTGATAGGTATCTTAGCAAGATAGCAACTTTGTAGCACATCAGTTTGATTTGTTCCATACTTTAAATTGTTTCACTCCAATGTACTTAGTTGGTTTCTTATGGTGCGTTTCGGGTCTTCTCTCTCTGGATTGAAAATCCAGAAAGGAGATTAATCCAAACAAATTCACGCATGATCGAACATGATCTCTCCTATCAGCTTCTTTTCTTATGCATTCATTTGATCACAAGAGTTTCAACTTTTTCATTGGCACAATTCTTACTCCTGATATTTCTGAAACTGTTTGACTATAGTTTTTTGTCATTTCTGAAAACCTGTGCAGTGGGAATATCAAGTTGGACCCAGTGTAGGAATTGATGCAGGAGATCACGTATGGTGTTCTAGATACATTCTTGAGGTACTGTATTAGTCTGCTTTTCAAGTTTATAATCTAACAAAATAGAATAATATATTCAGTATCTAATACTTAAATTCTATAGTCTAACGTTTAAGACTTTAAGCCATAGAAAGGAGTCTAATTTTCTTATCATTGTAGTTAATACAACGAAGCATGAGATAGCTTTGAGATGACCTTGTGTCATCCTCACTAGTTAGAACCTTGTCATTCCGATCACACTGAGGAATGAGGAATATCATTTTTATCATACACAAGAAAACCACCAACCTTGATATGCAATCACAGTTCCTGTTGAAGAAACAATTGTTATGTATTTGGAGTTACAAAATATTAAGGGAAGACTGGAATTCTATAAACTGTTAAATCTTCTGCAAACTTTTATGTCCCATAAGATATTACACATGGATAAGCATATTACTTTTATGAACTCTATAATTACATACAATTATTAAACACACAAGGGTTTTGATGCAGCATCACAGTAGGTTTGCATTTGCAAATTTCCTGAAAGCCAAATATAAAACGAATTTAAAAGCTTTGGATATCATTTTCCAGTTACTTATTATCCAATAATATTGGTGTTCCAAGTATTGACCATGTAATTTATGCTATTACTTGTCGACATATTTTCAGAGAATCACAGAGCAAGCAGGTGTTGTACTCACTCTTGACCCAAAACCAATAGAGGTACTTATCAGCATGAACAATATTTTGTCGAATACATAAAGACCTCAAAATTTTTTACATATCTTTTGTGGTTTAGGGAGATTGGAACGGTGCAGGTTGCCATACAAATTACAGGTACAAATTCTCATTTTTTTTTGCTCATCTGACATAATAAATATTTAGGTGGAATGAGTTATGGTCCAAACTTGATGAGCTCAACAAAATTTGTCAGCTTTAGAGCAAAAAATGCACCATCCAAATTTTGCATTAGAATAAAGAAATAAGAAAAGTGGCTTCTATTCGGTAAAATGTTCTTTATTCAAACATTGATAGGAAAATGTGGAAATTTTACCTCAAGTTTGCTAAAGTTATAGTAATATCATCTAGTACTGATTATGAAGCAACATTTCAGATAATGATAAGAGGCCATGTTGCTATGTTAATAATCTAATACAAATGGTGAGGATGAGATTTCTCAAATCTTATAGGAATGAGTGAACATAAACTACGATCTATTCCAACTTACACCATTTAAGATTTGTAATGATAAGAGGCCATATTCAATTTTTTTGCTTTTATTTGTGAAATCAAGTTAAGTAAATTTAAGATTTGTACACAATTGTGTAGTACCAAGAGCATGAGGGAAGAGGGTGGGTTTGAAGTCATAAAGAAGGCTATACTCAACCTGTCACTTCGACACAAGGAGCACATCAGCGCATATGGAGAAGGAAATGAGCGCAGGTTGACTGGGAAACACGAGACAGCTGACATAAACACCTTCTCTTGGGTATGCAAATACCGTCGCTCCATTACAGATTAGACATTTTAATTGAACTTTTTCTCTTATTTTTTGTGTAGCTCAATAGCTAGCCAGTGTTTGATTGCTAATTCAGTGTCTATTACCTTCAGGGAGTTGCAAATCGTGGTTGTTCCATTCGTGTGGGACGAGACACTGAGAAGCAAGGCAAAGGTGTGTTTTGCTCACTTTATATGGCAATAATTTGATGCATCTAATTCTGAAAATAACGCTGTTCAAATTGTCGATACCATAGTGAATGCACTTTGCAGAACTTCTTACTTTGATTAATCTTTACCCGTGATAATTCAGGTTATTTGGAAGATCGTCGCCCAGCGTCGAACATGGATCCATATGTGGTCACTTCTCTACTAGCAGAAACCACACTTCTCTGGGAACCAACCCTAGAAGCAGAAGCTCTTGCTGCCCAGAAGATCCAGCTGCAAGTATGATTATTCAAAATGATGAAGAAAACCCCAAAGTACCAGGGTGCTCTCTGAATAATTTGTTCTTCATTCGACACGGCCTACGTTGATGTGTCCTTATTACATTCTCTTGATATGTTCCCCCCTACTTTGTTGCTAAACTAGTTTGAAAGTTCTCCTCCATATCTGCTATTCTTTTATTTTCTTCTCTATCTGCAAACTACTTAATACTCCGACAGCGAAGTTCTCCTCCAATGGAGTTGCATCAAAGCTTGCACATACTTGAGGAACAATCACCATTAGTGAGATATTTGCCTGTGAAGAAAAACTCAGAAATTGGAAATGTTACATATATACGTATTGGTAATTTGAAGTGTTCCAGAATGCTGAAGCCTTGTCATAAACACATTTAGTTATTACATTAGCACATAGGAAACAGACAAAGATATACTTGGGAAAGATACCATTAAACAACTTATCAATCAAATTCTGAAAAAAGACAAAAACAGGAATACCAAAAAGCACCATGTTCTTGAAATATCAATTCTGATTCTTGACAACCAAATAACGCCTTGGAGAGTTGCAAACATCTTGCAGGAACAAAGATCCATCTCCTTTCCCTGAAGGCTAAAGGCTGGCAATTTGCATATGGAAAATTCTAAATCCTCCTAACTCATCCTTCTAAAAATCCTCCTAACACTCACATATTAAAAACACCCAAAAAAAGTTGATAAATTTACAGTGCATGCCATTGTGAGTAGTAGGAGGATTTTTAGGCTAAAAATTAGGAGGATGTAGCACCTCTCTTTGCATATATGATAGGTTGATTAACTCGGTAAATGAAAAATGTACAGTACAAAATCCCAGAACAGAAAAAGCAAAAAGTATCCTTGTAGCATTTTGCCTTGATTAACTAACGAGAATTATTGGAGTCAACCTCATTTCCTCTTCCCCCATTGTAACCACTTTAGAAAAAGCAAAAGATATCCCTGTGGCATTTTGCCTTGATTAAGGAGAAGTGGATATCCACGCAAGACGTCCCGCACGACATCACTTTGCGGTCGAGTTACCCGTTCCATTGATATGGACACATCTGAAATCAACAAATGCTTGGGAGTTCCTCTATTCAATCATTTTCCTTCTTGTTGTTGGATATCTCATTCATATACATCTTTTATTCGTTTTCCGAGTCTCTAGTGAGTTACAGACAGAGTTGAAAAAGATCAAATCTTTGATGATTCCATTGATTTTGTGATTTGTAGTGTAGTAAAAATTAGAAGATATTCCATGAGTAGATTCCTTATATGTACACTAGGTTGAAAAAGTCATTTTTCCATCACGCTGGGAAGGAATTTTACAAGAAAAGATCCGTTAGGCACCTACTCATTACGTCATAATAGATCCGAACACTTGCAGTTCATCGTGTTCAAGACTTTCACTATTCGACTCTCTCCAAAATCATAAAAAGAACTTGTCTACACTGCATAAAAACCCCATGACAAGGCATTTATTTTGCAGATGTTTCCATGGACTATTGGTTGAAGCATGCACGATCATAATATATTACCCAATTCCTCTTGCTTGTACTCATCATGGCATCACATGGCCACAACTCCCTCGCATCCTTCCTCCTCATCAGCATGGTAATGCATGCCATCGTAGCCGGCATTGCGCGGCTGCCGGCTGCGCTCTGAACCACGGCATCGGTGAGCCCCCGCATGCAGCATTTTTTTTCCGATTACGCTACAAGGCTACTAATGGGAGTAATTCAATTAGTCTAAAAATGATCCACTATAAAAGGAGAAGTTCGTCTCAAAATTTTGAGGATTTGATCTACAGAGCTTCCTATTATTCTAAGGTCCAATATGTTAACCAAATGCAAATACCGCTAGTTGCACTTACTTTTGAGCAACCAAATTGGCAACTAAACTTTCTGCATGCACCTGATGCTAAATTAGGAGTAGCTGGTGCTACTCGGTAGTTGATTCGGACATAAGAGTATCGGGGTTGTCTGTGCCGGCAGGCGAGATTGTTCCACATCTTATCCGATAGGGAACCTGGCCACGAGTTCTTGGTCATCTTCGCCATTGTCGCCGGGGTTGCAGGCATTGTCACTTCCTTAACCGGCCTGCAGGATGTCTTCAGGGGAATGTTGGCAACTCCTCTGCACAGCGGCCTCCCCTCTCATTAGTTGGGATGCCACCCTTGTACACATGGGGTCCGTTGGTGCTTGTTGAAGAAACGATTCCGATTCAAATCTATGGTCGATCAAATGTAATACAACGGAAGTGTGTCATAATTCATTTGATATTTACAATGGATATTATCAAAATATAATCATAACACATGCATTATGTATATTGATATCAGAGCAAATTCATCACTTATACAATATTTTCTTTTAATATATAATATCCTTATACAAAAGCTAAAAATCCTGAGCAGACATGCATCCTCATAAAATGATCAAAGGAAGAGACCTAAATCTCATCTCTACCTTGTGCAAAATGCTTCAATCCCTACAGAAGATAACCAAGCACGATCACGACACTAGTTTACTGATCTGAAAAATGTTGAGAATCCCATTATGAGCAAACCACAACTCAATAAGTAGAAAATTTATAGTCTATGTATTATCATCTACTCATTTCGAACAATCAATATAAACATATATCCTATCAAATATCATAGGATAAACTGAAACATGTATCAATACCAACATATCACATCTCCATAGCATATCATATAACATGTAATGCACTTGTGCAATTATGCATGCAACATTTCATATCACCACCATATCATATGTTCGTATCATATCAAGTAGCATGCTATGTACTTGTGCAATCATGTATATAACATGTCATATCACCAACTGGTCAGAGGTATCGTATCACCCCTTAAGGTATCATATCATCTTTGTCGAATAAATATATTATCACTCATGATGTCATATCATCCCATTCAGGGAATGTCATATCATCCTTGTAGAAAATATATCATCCCGATAAAGAAAAGGCAAATGCATGATGAAAATGTAAATGTATGATCCTTTCACGTATCCATATCATCATAGAATATCACTTATGATTGAATTATTAGCATATCATTCATTTGATGAATCCATATACAACTTGTCCAAAAGTACTTGCAATGCATATATAAATATACTTGCATCATTAATAATTCAATTTCATGAACTTTCCAACATCACTTTGGTTTCACTTTTGCACATAGCAGATTGAATAAGGTCAGTTATAAAATTTATAACAATTAGGAAACACCACATATTCATGTAATATAAATTTTATCAAGAAGTAGACTTTTAGATGTTCAATTTAAATAAATATCATATTTTAACTTATTCTGTAATAACCATGGAAATTTCAGAAAGATGACACTATTATGTTTCATTTCTGTGTTATAGCAGATTGAGTGGTGTTGATAATTTAATTCATATCTCACGAAATACATATGATAATTAAGTCATTCCAATTTTAAATGAATCTATACTTTCAGAGGATGAACTCATATAAATATTAAATTGTTATCTTTTCTAGGGTGATCATAGTAAATTCAGATATTTGCCTATGTTCTATTTTATTTCAAAATCCTGACTAACTGTGTGATGTACAGTTTAAAAATTATAGATTCCACTTTACATATCATACGATTGTAATTCCAATTGATTCTGAAAGTAGAGTTCCATCAGTGTGTGACATAAAAAAAGCCTGAGCTCATTCTGTGAATATTATTTATTGTAGAATTTATAATTCAAACAAACTATTTAAGAAAACAACAAAAGTGTGCCTTAATAATTTACTCATAACTTCTAATATAGAATTCTGATTAATTCAATTTCAAAGCCTATTTAAAGTAGACTTGGAGAGGATATAACAGAATAAGGTTTATAATTTTTGGATGAGCTAAAGATATCCAACAATCCAAATGAAATTTTAGCAATGACTTTGTTTCAGCTAGGGGTGTGTTATATTCATAGAAATATTGACTTTGATTTTGTCCATAATTAATGAAAATTGGTAGAACACGTGAGTAACTCATGACTAGAGAAATCCTTGATTAACTAAAATTTGAAGAGAAAAATCATAGAAGAGAAATTAACTACTTACCTTATAGTGAAAACTCTATATTTTTCTCTTAGCTAGATTGAAGTAGAACTCAAGAGTGTAGTCCTTGGCTTTCTTGTAAATTTCGGAAATGGAGTAATAGATAAGTGAATAGGAGGTAAAAGAGGTGAGACCGTGAGAGTGTAAATGGCTTGACATTTCCTTTTATTTATTTTATTTATTCATTTACTTAAGACATTACATGTAAATAAGAAACTACCCCCATTTAGATTAAAAAAAATATTTATAAAAATAAATTTCAAAGAAATCAAAATATAAATTTTGACCCGACGTCCAAAATCGACAATTTTACATATTTTTTAATTTTGCATCTTCATTTGATCTAAGTAAAATTTCTCCTAAAATTTGTTAAAAATCATATTTAGTATATTTTAACATATAGGAACAACTACCATAAATTTATTTTTCTTAATTGTTATATTTTTAAAAATTATATTTTCACCCCTTAAACGATATTTTAGCATTTTCAATGTTCCGACCATTAACGTTGAAATTTCTATCTCAACACGACTATCATAATATATTTTAATCATATAATGTGATATTAACACATGTCATCATATATGAATTAAGTGAATGGTACTATAGAGTTCACTGCAGGTTTTGGCATGCAAGGAGATTTGTAAAATAAAAGGATTGCGAGCCTCCTGAGCTCTTATTCAAACAATAACCTGCTTCAAGTAAGAAAAAAAAACAAACATCTGAAGCAGGGATGGACCCAAAACGAAGAATTAGGGGGGGCCAATACATATAAAAGTAAAATAAAAAAAAATTAGGAGGGGATCAGTAAAATAAAAGGATTGCGAGCCTCCTGAGCTCTTATTCAAACAATAACCTGCTTCAAGTAAGAAAAAAACTAACATCTGAAGAAGGGACGGACCCAAAACGAAGAATTAGGGGGGCCGATACATATAAAAGTAAAATAAAAAATTTGGGAGGGACAACCCAGAACGAAGAAAAAAACTAACATCTGAAGCAGGGACGGACCCATAACGAAGAATTAGGGGGGGGGATACATATAAAAGTAAAATAAAAAAATTGGAAGGGGATCAGTAAAATAAAAGGATTGCGAAAGGATTGACCCAGAACGAAGAAAAAAACTAACATCTGAAGCAGGGACGGACCCATAACGAAGAATTAGGGGGGGGGGGGGGGA